>NDXB01052895.1:0-17323 GCA_002631895.1 Agapornis roseicollis
GGGTTGGAACTAGATGATCTTAAGGTCCTTTCCAACCCTAACTATTCTATGATTCTATAATGTATTCCTTAACATATTTTACCTCTTGTAAAGCATGGCATAAATAATGCCTGACATTGTCAAAGTCAGGCATATAAAAGTTTAGTCCATTTTTAAATTTTCATGGGCTACTGATGCTTCTTTTGCATTCTTTCACTGTTTTACCCTCTCAGTATCAAAGCAACATAAACTCACACATTAAAGATTCTCTCCTGTAAACCACCCATTGGGAACTCTAGCTCCTGTAATTCAGGAAGACAAACTGTGAAAATCTTAAGTTCTTTTAGATTGCCATTGGATCACAAATCTAGAAATCTGTTTATAGTACAAGCCTTTCTATATGTCAGAGTTTACCTGAGACATTAAACAAGCTCCCTAAAGACTTCAGCCATTCACTTTTAGCTTTTTTTGTCAACTTCTTTGGACAATATGTGACAAATAGAAGTCCTTAAATCCAATCTGAATCAATACATATATCTATCTCTTGCATTTTAGCAGGGAAAAGGTTTAGTTCTATGAGGCAAACTGTAACTTGACACTAAAATAAAGGTGTTTCTGATCACCCTGCAGCTAAAAGGTTTGACACTGAGAATTTCAGATTAAGCAGGAGCACAAATGACTGGCAGGTTTAACCACTCTTGGCTCCCTATGCTCTATGGAACCTAGGAAGCTACATGCTATGAATAACTCACATGCCTGGCTGCATTTCACGGGCATAAAGGAAAGATGAGAGAGCAGAAACCCATCCCATTACAATCAATTCACCATGCACTTCCCATCCCTTTATATTTGCACGACACCACTTTTCTCTGACGAGGAGGTAAAATAACCAGCCACCTATACAGAATCCTCATGCTTCTGAGTTCAATTTGAAGCCCAGGAAATCCAGAGAAAAAGGAACAGTAGTATTTAAGCTGAAGAGTGAATCTCACTCTAGATAAAGCTAATCCATCCTGGCAGGTCTGACTTTTATCTATAGTTAAAAAGATACTTTCAAGAGAGAATGGATTGTATTTAAAATGCATCTCTTTTGTATTTTAAATGCACCTCAATTCTTGTGAAAAACGATGCAAGGCAGGATGTCTCCCAAACTTCTCCACAAGAGACTGCGTTTCTTTACAAATCAAAATCAGGGCTAAACTCAACCTTAGGGTCTGGGTAAATCTTATTTTCAGACAATCTGGTCTTGCTCATGAGTGGATCAGCTCCAGGAAAACTGGAGCAATATTTTCTGTGCTTTCACCAATAAGGGGTTGGGATTTTTTCCTGCAGTGGAGGGAGGAAGGGAATTAAAAAACCAAAAAACAGGTGGCAAGTACGTACTGTTCTTACTAACACTCTGCTCCATAACAGAATTTGATAGCATCTACTGGACTCATGTAAATCTTTTAAAGAGCTTCCAGGTGTTTGCCTTTCATGTTTGCTTCAATTCACTGTATCTATTCTGAAAATTATGTCCACCAACTGAACACTGCCTCCCTTTCTGGATCTTTTATTCCTTGGTAGCTGCTGATTTTATGTTGAGCATAACCTACTAGCAAGTAAAGGAATTATTATTTTAGGAATCTTGATTTCTAAAGACTCACTAACTTTCCAATTTTTACCTTTTCATTTAGACACTGCTGTTGCAGCAAGAGACTTGAGCAGATCTCCTTAGGCTGAAAGCTTTGCACTTTGCAGGCAAACTTCTTAGTAATGAGGAATAAGGTCCACCATTACCATGCTTTCCTTGAAAGGGAACAGCTGCAGTAAGCAGAAGGTAGGCAGACCGCAGCTGATCACAGCTTAAAGTGGATATTCTTCAAAACCCCAAATTATTGCATTATTTTGTGATTAGGGAAGTAAGGCCTGAACTTGCAAAATGTAGGCCAAGTTTTCAATACTGTAATGTTATATTAAGGTGCTCTGCTCTATATTGGTTCAGGTATAAACTCCAAAAGTAGAATATTCAATTATGTATATGATCGATATTTGATGTCAGAGAAAGCCCTTCGGGTATTCTATAGGTTTTAGAAACAGATTTACAGTATCTTAGGAATGAAGTCCAGATCCAGATTCTTTCTAGAGAAACTGACGAATGCTCTGAATACTCTAAAAGACTGGAGCACAGGGTCTGGGACTAAGTTTCAGAGTCTGAGATGTTAAAGAGGATTTATATAGCCCTTTTTCAGATTTCAAGTCCAGTGAATAGTGAAAGAGGGGGAGAATGTTAAGAAAACATTTTTGCTTGTCATCTTCACCCAAATGCACATATAATATTCTGCAGAATCTTGCCCCGTCATCCTGGTAAGTATCACTGGAAAATAGTCTAAAAATTTACTATGATCTGCTTTCAAAGTTTAAATACCTGTATTTACATATACAGGTAGCTACATAAATGATACATTTGGAGATACGATTCTAAATACATTACCCATTCAGCTCTGCAATGTCTGGGATCTCTTTACCCTATAGTCTGTGTCTCTGCAGTCAACCAGTGAAGTCAAAATCTTTGGTCTGACAAACTGGCTGTTGCTCACAGCAATTTACTGTCTGATCAGCTCTTCCCAGAGCTAAGTTGATCATTTCCATTCAAGGAACAGACTTAAATCTGTCTTGCTTGAGATGGTTTACAAAAAGACAAAATAATGGCTGAGCTCTAAAGGAAGCAGAATTACCACAGAGACTCAGAAGCCTATGCAAGATCTTATTTTGTTCAACTGCATTGTAAATCCACCCACTATCCCACAAAAATAACAGATTGCACTATTCTGTTTCTCAGACGAGATTTTCAAGTGCTTTCTAACTGGCCAAAACATACTCCAAGACTTTTACTAGCAACTTTAACAGCAGAAAAACTGACACACCTCTGGTAGCATTGAGACCAGTTCCAGTATGAGATGTATAAGAAAGCACTCGTTTTTTCAGCCATCCAGGCAGTTAAAACTAAGCATTGCCAAATAACCATCTTGAATGTGTTAGCTAAAACCCCTCTGGCCAGCAAGTAACCAGCATAGTAGATCTGGATGTTAGCATGAAGCTTGCAGATTTAAAAAGTATCCACAGGTATGTTCCAAAGTACTCAATTTCACTAAAAGCCCTTATTTTAAGTATAACACTCCCTGTAGATAAAAGCTTACATTCCTATACTATGTGGTATATTATAAAGTGAATATACAACTTCTATTGTGCTGAATCATAAAGCATACACTTGATTTCCTGAACAGTATGGTCTGAAACACTGGAAAGCTGGTAAGCAGTCCTAAAACAAACCCTCCCCACTAATATACCTTCTTGTGCTCTTCTGCAGAACTTTGTCACCAGAATGAAGACACACTTTCAAAACAGCTCCTTTCTAAACATATCATCTGGGGTGCTAACCCCAGGACAGAGCCATCCTAAACTAAAGGAGTCCCATCTCTCCCTTGATCTAGTCTTTCAGTGGTATGCAAACTTCTGTAGGAATTCTACACGAATTGGTTGAGGAAGTAAGATTACTTGGTATCTAATCAGGACATCTATCTATTGAGTCAACTAAGTCTTGAGTTTCTCTTGCTCTAAAGGCAGCAGCTCTTTAGGGACATGGTTTTTGTTAGGTTTACGGTTGAACTCTTGAAGGTCTTTCCCAACCTATTGGCCAAGATTTGTTTCAAACTTCACACACTGCAGCCTTCACAACCTAACACCTTTCTCTCTTCCATTCCACAGTCAGGAGATTAATACAGCATGCAGGATCTCTGCTAGGTTAGCAATCTAGGGTAATTACCAGTCATTTACTGCTAATGTCTATACAAACTCTCTGGGTACTGGCACACTGTCAGAACAGGTATTCATTCAACTGCCTTTTTGCTAACCAAAGGCCAGGAAGCCTGCCCTGTTAACAGTGAACACTTTAAATCCCACTGAAATAAAGGGGTCTAATGCACGACAAAATGTTACGCAAACTTAATCAAAAGTTTACAAGAAGCACAAGTATTGCATGGGCATTCCTTTATGCAGTTTTTTCTCAGGATGTCATCAGCCTTCCAGAGCAATCTAAAAAAGCTGAGTACAGAACAAGACCTTTAGAACAACTTACACCTCTAGAAATCAAGACAGCTCAATGCCTTGACTGTATATAGGGATAGTCAGGAAAGAATACATGGAGGTTTTGAGCCATTTCCACTCTATCTGCCTTTTTTCCCAGTAGATCCTGAGTTCAGATTTGCTCAATACTATTTCAGCTATTCCTTAAATAAAACCACTCTTGCCAAAGCAGAAAAGATAAGTCAGTCTTGACATTTTTCTTTAGCTATAACTTTGCCCAGTATAACCATTTTTATTGCAGTGCCACCTAAAATTACCACTCATGAAGCAATACCCTTTTAAGAAAGGCATTCTGCAAGTATATACAGTCTTAAAGCATTTTAGGACTCATTGCAAACAACTTGAATTATGGCTAAGAGTGATGCTTTTAAAAATTCCATCGTTTACTTGTCCTGCAGCATCTTGCATGCACGGACTCTCCTTACAGCCACCAAGTGAATTTTATCACCAACAGTATACTGAATATAAGCACAAAGCTAACTACAGCCTGTGAGACAGCCTGAATGCAGTAACAAACTATCCATTGTAAAGTGTTAAGTCTAGTTAGCTAGAGAATGGGAAGAAGAAACTGAAGCTTTTTTGTACTGCAGACAAAATGCAGTTCATCTGGGTCTACTTTGCTGCCAAGATTTTATCAAGGCTTAGTTTGGGTTTTGTTTTTCTCTTCAAAAGATTAGTGTCCAAGCATATGAATACATGGTATTTGTTTTGCTGTCAAAACATAAATACCATGTGTTTCATCCAGCAACACAGTATGCTTCAAAGATTCATCCTAAGCAGAAGACATACCATAGGCTAAGCCATTTGTCAAGTAGGCAGCAGAGCCTGGGGTAAAGTTCCTGACTTCCAGCGCAATCTCTAAAGATGAGATATTTTATACTCCACAAGCAACTCCACAAGCAAGTACTGATACATTCTTTGCTCTTCTGTTGTTTGAGATCTACTCAGTCTCTCAGTGCATGTGTTTTCTTTAAAATTTCTTCCCCATCACTAACTACTTTCTCAAAGGGAAATGTCAATGTGAGGAGGCCCTTATATTTGATCGATTTATAGCCTTTTATTAGCTCCCTGTGCATGTGATGCCAAAGGCTGGTCTTTGCCAAGTCTCTTCAGTCCCTGCTTAAAGCAGAAGCAGATGCTGTATACTGTCAGCACAGAAACACATGTTCTGATTTAAGCCCCCCTATCCCATTATTTATAGGTAATTTCAATTCTTGTAGAAGCATGAATATCACTTTCTCATGCATAGGGAAAGAATTGCTTAGGAGTTAAAAATGTCTTGCTCCTAGACTCCCACCTCAGTATGAAATATTCCCTCCACACCTTCTGGCAGCCCAGAACCAAGCCTTCCCATTTCAGAGTAGAGCTGGGGACATTCTTCATTGCAGTAGGAGAGGACTTCCCCTACAAGAACAGCACAGACATTGCCTCTTCCTATGTGTGCTAAATGCCTGGCCAAAGCCCTTTCACCAGGTGCTGCACAATTAAATCACAAGGCCATTACATACGCTGATAAATTAGGGAGTATTAAGAGTTAGCTGACAAATAACTAATGACAACACACTAAGGCATGTTCCAGGTGTGCACTTCACTCTTTTACATAGAGAATTTCTACACTTCCACTACACGTTCATGTCTGTTAGCATATCTTTCTCCTGCAGAAGGGACTCCTCTATCTTTGTATAGCACAGCCATGACAAACAGCATGTGTCACTCATCAAGGACACAAAAAAAGCAAGCCCCATTCTTTTCCAAATGCTTCAAAACCACGTTGTTCCAAAAGCCTGCAGCTTCCAAACCAGCAGCATGCAGCTACTCAATCTGCAGTTAACCAGCTCCCAGCCACTGGTAGAAAGCTTTGTGCACATATAAAACTTCATCCAGTCCTCAGCCAGACAACAACAGCATATGTCAGCTTGTGTATTGTTAATTATTTCTCTTTCCTCCATATATCCTTCTCCTTCTATGCTGCAATTAGCTCAGCTCTTGAAGAATGAGTAATATGCTGCCACAATACAAAATAAAACATTAAAATTACTGGCTACGTCCAATAACATGCTGACCCTGTTAGCATGTTATTTTTCTTAGCTGAGTTTCTGATCCTGTGCATTGTCCAGATATCCACAACTTCTTGTACTCCCTTGGACCAAAGGGAAATGGTACAGTATAAAGCATGAGGTCCTGAACATACCTGTAGCACTCTGACATGGCCTCACTTACAGATTTTCTGTAGGTTCAATCACAGTAGTTCCAGTTGCCTTGGCACAAATCTCAAGTACCCATGCTTGATGCTTAATTCAGAAAAACAGACCTCAACCATCAAAATTCACTGTAGGGATTTTATTATTCAGAGAAAGAAAAAATACAGTTTCCTTTTCCAAATCAAACAAAATGCTGGAGCAGTTTCAATACACTAGTCAGACACCTGAAAAGTTCAAAAACCTGTGTCCTGTTTGGACATGGCTTTCAATCACACATCCCTCATACACAAATTATTTTAAAGACCATTTAGGTGCAGCAGGAGAAGGGAACAATGAGCTGTGCTGGGTCAGCTAAAGTAATGGAGAGACAAAGAAAGCAGAGAGAAATGCAGTTCCCTGCTTAACAGGTTTATAGCTGCATGAGATGAGGAAAAATTAAACTCTTGTGAACAAAGTATAATTGTCCTACATCTGTTATGGGTTTCCTAGGTGTCTATACATACATACACACATATGTGTGTATATGTATGTATGTTAGTGCTGCACAAACCATTGCAAACATTATAGAGAGAAGTTGATTTTCCTGCTTCCCTACCCAGTTGCCTTAAACCCTTACTACTGACGTGTCTTACAAGCCCCAGGAAACCAAAAGGCACCCAGAATTACATTTTTGTAAGTGTTCTGATTCCAGAAATACTAACACCAGGCCCTGGGTCCTACTCATAGCTCAGTTAAAGCCCAACCAATGGATCTAGCAATCTTTTTTAAGTCATAATTGCCACAAAAAGAGACAGGATCACTCCTTATTTCTTAGTAATCTTGAGGCTGCCTGGAATTGAGCTCTGCATCAATGTATTTCAAATGATGCTTTATTGGCACAGCAAGCTATTTAAAGGTTTTGACAGTTACAAATTTTGCAGTAATTTTTCCTTGCTGTATTTCTTAATATTTTCTGCATTCCTTCCCCTTCCTTCCCACCTGCCTCCTCCGAGCATTCCAGCAGCTGAACAGCAAGTATGTCACAGAGCCACATTCATCTTAAAACTACCTAATAGACTCATGTGCAAGTTACTAAGAACAATGAGTGGCTTAAAAGCAATAACCTTCAGCAATGTAAAGTAGCAGTGTTTATGCAACAGTTTCCCCTTCTAAGAGCATTATATAAACACAGCCTTCACAAGCCCTCTGCATTCAGTGCCTATCAGAAGAGTGAGGCATCAGAGGCTCTTGACTCCCGCATCCAACAAACCTATAAGCTATTTTGACACCCCAGATTGCTGAAGCCAAAAGTCATAACACAACATATACTAGTGTTCCAGCATGCTTCTGATACAACTCAAACATTACGAAATTCTAATCTTCACATGCACTTTGAAGACATGCACAAATTCACCAAACCAACTTGACTGCAAGGAAAGTATTAGGAGTATGAAATGGGCGCAGTTAACCAGGCCTATGCAGATAAGAAAACATTTTCGTAAAACTTGCATCTTAAAAACATATTCCCATTTGCAACATACTTGCATAACAGCCTGATATGAAGAAAAAGATAATAAATCATTCCCTTAATGTCCTAACTGGGCAGACTGTTTCATAGCTTTTTTCCAGCGAGGGAGTGAATTGCCAGTTTTGTAGCTACATCTGTGGTGTTGTTAGAAATGCTCTGCCAGTATCTCAAAAAACCAGCAAATATAAGAAAAAGACAGGAGGCAGATGTTGGCAAAAACAAATTCAAGAAAAACACACCAAAAAAACCAAACCATGCAGTCTGGAAGATCTTATGCTTTATACACTGGTACTTCATCATGCTTGCTTAATGATTGTTCAAGAAGAGAAGGATGGGAGTATGATAAACAATAGAAGCCTGGTCCACAAGGATTGGGACTGAAGTCTAAAATGAAGGAGAAGCAAGCTACAAGAGAATTCAGATGTGGCCTTGCTAGAAAGAACTGACAGATGGTTAACTATTTGCTAAAAACATGGGCCAAATCCAGAAGTCTTAAAGTGACTGAAATCACTCCAACTACATTCAATAGCCTTTGGACCAGATCTTTAATTGGGCCAAAAGCAAATTCACCATTTCTTGATCAAAACGAAAGTTCAACAAGAGCTTTCAAAATCCATACTTTCCTTGGTAAGGACAATTTCTAAATCTCTTTGGAGTTCCTACTGAAACCACAACAACCAAAGCATATTGTTGGCCAATTCACTGGTGTCCCTTAAATATCGCTTAGGAACACACCAAAAAATCTTTGTGTATCTTTTATTTCAGGGTATTTATTGTACTGCTGCCATTAAATGGAACCAATAACTAATAACTTATTAATACAAATAAAATTTCTGAAAACCTAAACAAAATTGTAAAAATCCTTTTTAATTAGTAACATATTTGGATTATCCTAATGAAATGTTTCTCCAAGTTGTAACTTAGACAAAAGGCTCCACTTATATATAGTGGGTTTATTTTTATTTGTTTTTAAATTTTTACAACTATGGTCTGTTAGAGATCTTGACAAAACAGACTCCCCATAATGTACCTATTCACTCAATTTACAGCCCTACCCACGCAGGGTCTTTCTCTGCAAACACATTCTTTGTACTCCCATTTCTAAGTAATAGGGTACTACTGTAAATAATGCACACCCTAGGAATAAACTGTTACATTTCTAACACCAACTGAAGTGCCAAAGACTAGACAAAAAAGCCTCCCAAAAAAGAAATACTCTTTAGCTTCCCTAAGCACAGTGAACTGTGCACAGTGGGCTGGCTGGCACAGAGGCGTGTGGGGGCTCAGTGATACTAAGACAACATATTTAGTATGAAAATTCAGCTATTCCTTCCAGTGGATATTAAACAGCAAAGTATCGCACCACTTCTAGTCTTACCCCTAGAGGAAAAAAATGAATGTTGGTGCAAATTTTCTCTCCAGAAAATGTTTTTTTAAAGTATACTTTTTTACAGAAATGTGCTGTAAAGCTGTCTTATTTCCACAGCTCTTCAAGAGAAACAGCTCTTGCTATAGAGCTCTTGTTCCCAGGGAGAAAATATTCAGACTTACCCTCAAAAAGGAGAGCTTCTTAACTACACAATTTGCGCAGCTGTTAAAACCAGTTCAAAGCTCTCCCATGGGCAGATGCAAGGTGAAACAGACCAGAAACTTGATCTGCCGTATATATGAAGCATGCCTAGTTGAAGAAAGCATCCAGAGGATCCTCAAAACCAAATGGGAGTCTGTGCCAGCCTACTTTTGCCAACTTTTGAGGGGGGCCACTTCACTAAAATCAGACTGAAACCATTTTCACACTTACACTGTTGAATAGCAATGCAAAATAAAATAGATCATTCCATGGCCTTTTATCAAGCCCTTTAGTAGGGATACACTAGAAAGAAATAAAGGAAACAGCATGACATTCCCTTTTTTTGTGTGACTAAGGAATTCTTTTGTTGTTTCTCTAGGCAAAAGGGTTACAAAAAAAGGGTCCAAAGTTAGTCACATACTTGTATAAAGTTGTCTGCCTCCTAATAAGAAAAATCACAAGTGGAGAGAAAAGATGAGCTTTCACAATGCTTTCAGTAACTTAAGGGGAAAAAGTTGCATCAGTTAACCTACAGAGAAGAAATAAGCTAGAGAAGAAGCCGGGGACTGTAGGGTCTATAAAGCATAACCCTGCCAATTTCAGCTTTTTCTTAGTTCCAAAATATTCTAGTACTCCATGGATTTCACTAGAATAACTCATTTCAAATGAAAAAAACATTCTAGCATCTTTATGGTCACACCTGCACACACATTTAGGAGGTCCATTTCCTGCCTTACTGTATACAAGTACAGTGAGGCTCCTGATTTTTTTATTGCTCTCCAGACAATATTTTTACACTGATGAAGAAATAAGATGTACAAAATTATTAAGAAAAATAGAGAACTGAAAGTTATAAATTATCCTAAAGGCCAGTAGTTCAGGAAATGTCTATGATTTACAGTTAGGTAGCACAAACACTTAGTTTGAAGACAGCAGTCTTTGCCAAGAATTAGTTTTATAATCAAACTGCCTGAAGCTTAGGCATTACAGGGCCTCCAGCATTAAAAATGTGGCAGCCATCCAATATAGTACACAGCACCCAACAGATCTTATCTTCAGATGTATGCAAGCATCTTTTGCCTAATTCCTCCAGATACTCAAGATTCCTGAAAAGAAAACTGGCCAGGGGGAACACCAGTTGGGAACCTCTGGTGCACTCTCCACCAGAGACTCACACATGGAGAAAGAGATTTCCTTCTTCTGATGGAAGGAGTGCAGCAGAGGAGCTGGATGTTGTCTAATGGCTGGAAGAAGGGGGAGGAGATCCTCACTTCTTCCACATTCTCTTCATAGGAAAAGAGATTTCCCATGGATAGGGACATACGAAACAGCTTGGCAGCAGCAAACTAACTGCAAGCAAGGTAAAGGGAGACTTCAGAGTGGTGGAGACCACTCCCTCAATGATGCAGATACACTTTAAGTGAAGAGAAATCAATGCCGTATAAAGGCTACAAGGCCTCAAAGCAGTTCTACTGTTGCTGCCTCTCTCTGTTTTCAACCATGATTTCTGAATGCTCCTTCACTCATAATAAAAATAGTCTTTTAAATATGCCAAATGTGCATGGCAAACACGTTTGGCTTCTACATTTCATTTTATAAGCAAAAAATGAGGAAATTGTACTGATCTGTGACATGCAGCAAGGTGGTCCATGTTAGCATTCTCTCCCTCCTGTGTAAATTTTTTCGGGAGAGGACAATGCAGGTTTAAAGACTCGGAAACAGATATTCAGAATAGTGCCAACAGAAGCAGATTTTTCACAACAGCAATAAATGAAATGAAAGATCTCCCCATCATCAAAGCTGTCAGCCCCTTCTGAAAAGGGAAATGATTACATAGCTATAGAAAATTTCACAGGAAAACCAGTATTGCAGCTCCACTTTGTGAGACAGTATCATTCCCTTCTCATTCCTCTTTTAGAAACACAGGACTATCGAGATGATGTCGAGTGAATTCTACTTGACGTGCCTCTATCCCTAACCACTATGCTTTAAGCTCAGTTAAATTACAGATCTAGTAAGTTTTCTCAAGGGACATCAGCCTCTTGCTGCTGATCCACCCTGCACTCTTCTGGAATCTCAGCACTGACTTACCAGGAAGCAGAGATGAAGCCCACAGTAAAAGACACAGGAAAAACATCCTTCCTGGGTGGCTGCACAACTGACATAAGCATTTCTTCTTGAAATTCTGATTTCTCATCTTGTTTTCCATTAAATTCACAAGCCAGTTTTAAAATTATTTTTACGTTCTTTCCTATTACACAGGAAATGCACACCTCCAGCTGGTTAGTGGTAACCAATTTCCCTAGTTATAATCTGGGGAAATCATTTCAGTAGCATAACTGCATTCACAGTAAGAAATTAGCATGTCTTAACATGATTCATCCCTTATACTATTCTATAAAGGTCTTTCCTCCTATCTTAATTACTTAGAAGTGACTCTAAATCCAGCTCCCTTCAGCAAGCCAGTATTTAAAAATACCTCAGTCTGGCCATTCATGAGCTGCATTTCTAGAGCAGGCAGGGCACAACAGCTTTCTTAATCATTAGATTAGTTTGAGGCTTCTTTTAAAGAAGACAAAAGGAGTTTTGGAAACTGAACTGATGTTCAATACCCAATTACCACCAATAGTCAGCAGAAATACACATGAACTCCATTTATTCTTACCCTCCAATCTTGCTCTGTGCCCTAACAGCCACCAAGACAAAAGGTAAAGTATTTCAACTTCCAAAGCTTGGCAGGTTCCCTTCCGGATTGCCTACAAAGAAGTTCACACAATAAAATAAGCCTTTCTGTATGCCAGAGGGCGAAGAGAAATGTGAGCCCTCCATTTAGCCATTCTACACAAGATTTGATGAAAATTCACAACCATACAAACCAAGATAATTATTTTAAAAGACTGAGGGACACTGTTACTCAATGGAAAAAGTCATGCAATTCTTTGTATATTTGGTACAAGCTCAGTGACTATTCCAGGCTATGAAATTTTTACACTACACATTCCTGGAGTGAGTTCTTTTAGAAATAGAAAGTTACCATATTTTCCTCTAGAAAAAGTGATGTTTCCTTTAGCTGAACCACTTTATGATAGCAATAAAACACTCTAGGGTGCAGTGACAAACTGTCTAATAATCACCACACCTACATATGAATGAAGTCAGTGTGTCCCAGCACACTTTAGGTGTGGCCAGATTGGACAACATCATCATATCCTGTTGTGAATTAATACTTAATGAAAAAAGAATATAAAGGGGGCAGGGAGGCTTGAACAGTGCTGAACAACTCTACATGTACAGTATCCAACATGGAAAGAGAAGGAAGCAGACAGAAGGACCCATCCGCATGCTTGCATTTGCTTGATAATGTACAAAGTTACTCAAACCCTCCTTTCCTGAGTGTAGAATATATATATATATTTTTTCTTCCCTTTTCCACCTCTTACCCTGTCAAAAGGGACTGAAATAACTCTTCTTTGATGACTCAATGTTTACTGAGCTTTTACATTCTAACAAATAGGTTACATTAGAGGGAGGAAAGCAAGCAATAAACATGAGAAAACTCTTATAAACCCTCCTGAAGTCAATACAATGATTAGTTTATATCATCATGACGTTGACAAAATCTAGTTCTGTTTTTGCTGAAGCAAAACCAGGTTTTAAGTTTATATGAACTTTACATTAATACCAAGCTCCAGATACAGAATCATAAAAGCATTTAGGTATTGGAAAGGACTTTTGAGATAGAGTCCAACCATTAACCTAATGCCCAGTTCACCACTAAATCTAGGAGCCCAACTGAAAAACCCCACAAGTATCCCAAGTGTGGCTTGCCATCCGACAGAATATTGTGCTTCATTCTGACAGTTTTCTTTCCAACAAAAGCAAATTTTGTAACCTCCAAAGTTGTCCCACAATACAACTGTCCTTCCACCTACTCTTCAAACAATCAAATATTGAACTCTTTACCTGCATTTAAAAAGAAACAGGACTCCAAAAAGAGCAAGCAGGATTTAAAAGTCGTGACCTTCACCACAGACATGCTCAGTCTCAATGTTCTTTTTCAATATAATAACATTTTTCATATGTTTACACTTGAATTAGTGCAACAGTGTCAATTTCAAGTGTCAGCTTTGAGGACTTGCCTAAAGTAATATTTATTTTTCAAAATAAATGGTCCAAACATTTTCTTCTGGCCTTTGGGAAACTAACAAGCTTCAAGCACATGGCTCGTTGCTCATGCAACTAGGAGACATGGAGGCAACAGCTATCAATGCAGACAGAAACCCACAATTCACATAACACAAACCAAAAACATTGAGATATACAGAAGTCTAAATATCAAACGATTTCATTTCTTGTCTTCCCAAGGTTTTTCTTGCAATAGAATAAATTTTGACTTTGTGTTCCAGACTGGAACAGTAACCATTTCCCCAGCAGCATGTCCTCCCATTGTATTCCCTTCCCACTGCTACCACCAACCTCCATGTGATTTCTGCAGGAAATACCTTTGTTAGTAATTTTTGATGATCAGAATTTCATCAAAAACATAATTTTACCAAATTTTTGACCCATTCAGCATTCTCTCACACCCTACATAGTTTTATTCTAAAAAGCTAAAATCTGAGGAACTGCATTTAGACAAGAAATTATTTATCCTTATCCCCACAGCCTGAAATTCCTTCCCGCTCCCCTCTCTTCCCCCTTTTCTTCCTAATCCTTAGTTAAAAATACTAAAGGAAAAAAAAAAGATACCCTATATCTGGAGTAGGACTTTTAGGACACAATATCCTCTTTGTTTTATTGTGCCACAGAAGCATGGCTATTACTCCTTCCCTCCCTTCCATCAGGGACTGATTTTTTAATTGATGAATAGCTTTGCATGCAAGAATTTAAAATCCCAATTATTTCTGTCTCAAATAATTGCTATGCTTGTAATTATTTCAAAGAATAATAATTACTTTCACTCAATCTGTTTGAAGTTATAAAATAAATTAAAAAAAAAATATCAATGTTGAACTCAAATCCATAAAGCCACAACTTAAAAAGCCATAAAGGATTGCAAAATGAGGCGAGGAGACCTAAGGTTTTGATCTTAAAATATAAGACTTAAATTTATGATACTGCTTACTGCTTAATACATCATTCGATTCCCTTTTTTAGAAGTGAGAGATGGAACCATCCAAGTTAGTCTTGCTGAAATGTGACCATACCAAACTGAAACCCATAATTCTATTTGTAAAAATAGGCTGTGTGCTAAGACTAAAATACTTTACTGTAATTCTAGGGGAAGCAAGCATTTTTTCCTAATATTTCTGCATGCAGCAACATCTCATACTTACTCAGAGCTCAGCTGTGATGATTTTAACAATAAAGAGGAAAATTGCGCCAAAACAAACCAGATCAATCCAAGGCAACCCAAACTGCTTAATAACCCTGAAGTTTTTCCACTTTATAGATACAAAATGAGATTTTTTGCCTTCTTCAAACTAATAAGTGACTGAAAAAAAGAACCAAGCCACACACCCAGCTCGTTTTTGCAGCTTGACACCGAAAGTTCATATTCATCATCATGTTTTTTAAATACATTAAAGTGACATCCATGGCATAAAGGCAAGTGCTCAGAAAATGGGACTCCTGGAATAGAACTGTCCATGAATCTTTAAAGTCACCTGAAGTGTAACAAGAGGGCCAAATTTAATCTCTTTATTGTCTGTATTCCCTGAAGGGCTTCTGCTACTTCAAGCATGCTCACAGAGCAGGTAGCTGTCAAGTATTACTGTACCAAGTCAACGTGTGGCCTCTGGCCATATTTGCTGCATGCCATACACATTCTGTACTCAATATAGAACTGTCCCCTTTCTGGGATGTTCTGTTATAATTAACTTCATATCAACATTTTGCTAACATTAGCATTTATCATTATAACACCCGAACAGTTGTTATAAACTCTCCATCTCAGTCTGATTTTGCAGATGGGAACACAAAATGTTTGTGTCCCCCAGAACCTGGCTTTTGAGGAACCTTAGCATTCTGCAGTCAGTGAAAGCTGCAAACCCACATGTTAAGATAGGAACAATTTAATAACTAAAATAAGGTAAAAAATAGTGATAATAGAAAGAATGCCAGTAATATTAATGGGAAACAACAAGAGAAGAAATGAAAGCTCAGAAAACACAAGTGATGCACAATACTCGCCACCCACTGACCAATGGCCAGCCCAACCTGGGCAGTGACTGCTCACCTCCGAGTGACTCCCCCCAATTTATATACTGGACATGATACACTGTGGTATGAAATAATACCCCTTCAGCTAGTTTGGGTCAGGTGCCCTGTTTCTGCTCCTTCCTGGCTTTTTGTGCCCCTCCCCACTAGCAGAGCATAAGAGACTGGAAAGTCTTTGATCAGAGTAAGCACTACACAGCAACAACTTAAACAATGGTGCGCTACCAGCACTGCTGTCAGACTTAAGTCAAAACACAGCACTGCACCAGCTACTAGGAAGCAAAATAACTGTTACAGCTGAAACAAGGACACCTAAGCACACACAAATCCCTTAGCATGAAGTGTATTTCTTGACCCAAATGGCTACTTTCACAGAATTAAAACTAAGGTCTTATAATGGCAGTGCTGGGAATAATTACGTTTAAGGTAGCTTGTCATTGCAACCTGTAATTTAAATGACAAAACAGTGATTTCATGTACAAGGGAGGCTCAGGGCACAGTTTCACAGAAACTTAAAGCCAACACCAGTGGCAACTGCAGAGCGAGCAGTCCAACCCTCTTTGCCACTGTTACATAGCAATCTGAATCAGGGAAACACATCCAGAGGAAAAATATCATCACCTTGCCACAGGTAGACTAATGCTGGCACACAAAAGAAGTGAAGGGCCACAGCAGGAGAGAAGGTATGACACCTTTTTCAGAAGCAGCACAAGGTAAATCAGTTGCTGCCAATCACTAAACAACATCCCACAAGTGTTACAGGTTTTAATAATCTCAGTCTTTGCTTCTGTCTTGAACACACTCAGGCTGGTATCCATTTTACTGCTTGAAGTCTTGTTTTGCCATGTTTTTCTCATATTCACACAGTACCCAAAGTGTTCACGAAAGATTAGAAGAATTAACAGTCTGTGTTTTCTTTGTTCAATTTCCTTACTTTCAGAAGCTTTTCACATGGAAGCAAGGAAAACTAATTTAGGAGACAGAAAAGACTACCTGAGGGCTTGAAAAGCACCTGAAAGTACTTACTTTTAACATTACAACTCTCTTCCAGATCTCCAAAGCTGGGCAGTTTTCTACTCCTAATGCAAGCCTTGGTGTCAACATAAAAAGCTTCAATTTGGACAGGTGATCTGCTCTACTTTGACAGAGCAAAACAAATAGGGAAGCTACAAACAGTAAAAAGAGACATTAAATCATACCTTAGAGCTGCTGTCTCCCAGGCTTTTCATTAGTTACAAATGTTAGAGTGAAGGGTTCCGCCTCTGAGAGTATTTAAAAAGTAGTATGTAGAACAAAGAGTGGCTTCCTACAGCTTTAGTCATCCAGTTTCCAGACAAGCTTGCTACTCAAATGGAGGAATGAGCAGCAGAAAACTCAAGTGTCACTTCATGCCACTGTTGTTCCCCAGCCCCAGTTGGAGCTCTATATTCTGTTCCCCTGTGCCAGTGTGCCAGTCCCAGGTGGTGCAGTTTGAGGGCCTGCCAAACAATGCTGCTTTGTAGGACACCCTGGCAACTGATGGAAGTCCTATCCAAACCAGTGAGTAAAGAGCCAGGGTTTTACAAAAATGGCCAGCTCTTTAATTAAAAGCATACAGATCAATAGTCACTCTTGTAGATATACATGGCATGGGCTTAATTAAACCAGCTGGTTCTTTTCTATCCTGTCCTGGGTTCAGCAGTTGCAGTCAGTTTTTCTTCTCTTTAGTAGCTGGTGTTTTGA
>NDXB01052896.1:0-25522 GCA_002631895.1 Agapornis roseicollis
TCAAAACACAGCTACTAAAGAGAAGAAAAACTGACTGCAACTGCTGAACCCAGGACACACACACACCCCAAAACCAACATATTAAAGATCTACAGTATGAATTTCTTGTTGGACTTGCACATAGCACTCTGGAATCTCTACAAGAAAGATGCCTTTACACTAGCAGACACCATGAAATAGGAAGTATCAAGGATAGTTAAATAGCACAAAACTTGTGGCACCCTGGAATTCAAAAGGCTTCAGAAGCTGTTGTGACAGCAAAGGATCGATTCAGGAGCTAATAAAAATTCCAGCTTGTAAGAAAATGACATTTCTCCAGAAAAGTTACAATACAACACCCCCATATGCTCTCAGCACTGTCTGTAAATCAGGACATCTCTGGAGGTGGCAGAATGACCACAGGTGATGCCAAAGGCTGGGAACACGAAAAAAGGCTTCCAGCCATCCCACTGAGGACAGCCAAGAATTTCACCATTTTTCATGCTCCTCTAGCAAAAAAAGCACACATTGATCTCCAGAGGACTGCAAGCTTGGCTTGAACCTTACTGTGAAGCTAAGGAATACCCTGGAGAAGTCAACCACCTCTTGCCCACAGCTTTGGGCTAAGCTTTGGCAAGTGGTATCTATCACTATGAAGCACAAGTTCAGCCCCTGTGTTAGAGCAGTTCTAGGAACTATCATCCAGCCAACTCTAGAGAAGTTCACTTAAGCAAGGTCAGTCTGCCCCAGACAAAAGACTACTAAACTCAGTTTGGGTAGTCCGCAGAGTTGACAATTACTCAGTGATACTTTAAAAGTGACAATGTTACCCAAAGGGGACATAGTAAAAAGAGCACAAATGATCTCCAAGAAGTTCCACATGTGCGCATATACCTATTCAAGCAGACAAAACTCACTAAAGCTGATAAACAGCCAAATGTTGCTTCAACACTTCCAACTGGAGTATTATTATTAGGGGACAGACTACATTCTCACAGCCAGTAGTACACTTACAATGTGGAATTAAGTGCTCCTGACTGGTCTCAGCTTTTCTATACTTCGTAATTCAACTAATAGCACACTGTATTGGGTATTTTTGTAACATCAGGGATCTTACTCTGTAAGTGGTTTCTTTTATCTGCTTGTTCACTGGTTTTATATGAATGCATGACATTACCTTAACCTGCCAAACAAGATGGAGGAAGAGAGTATTATATTTCTATACTGGACAGATCAAGCGCAAATGCAGTCCTTTCTGTGGCAGATACACCATGGGAAGTCAAGTCAATTAAAATAAACAGCACTGAAACAAACAGAAGTTACCACATTAGGCCACCACTACATGAAGCAAAGGCTACTGCGATTTTCATTAACTGATGCTTCAAACATTGCTAAGCTTGTGACAGAAGCCAAAAGTGCAAAGACAACTCTGTACAGCACTACTCACATTCTAATTGCTTTAAAGACAACCAAGCTCCGTAAGTCCCACCTTACAAAGTCACATTGGTTTATGTATCTGATGAGTGACAATTCAAACAAGCAGAAATTAAGCAGCCCCAGAACTTCCTGAACAGCCCTGATTAGATTAGGCCCTCTCAGGCACATGCATAAGGATGTAATCTAAATGATCAAAATCTCATCTACAGGATTCCTGTTTCAGTGTGCTAAGTAGATAATTCTGCCTTAATGAAACTCCATGTTTTCTAGAGGGGAACCCCTCCACCCAATTAAAATTTATTTTAAACACAGATTCCTACTGCATGCCCAGCACTTCCCTAACCTGACCACTCCAGTGAAAGCAGCAAGTTAATCCATTTCTGAAAAGTTTGATTTACATTTTTCATTTTATTTCCCAATTCTGTAATTGAGACTTGTCCAGCAGGGTTCAAATGCTCTGTCCTGCAGGTCCTCACTCTGCTCATTATACCCATTCTAGCTCTGAGTGGCTGGAGCAAAAACTCTGCTGGTGACCCTGACTCACCTCAGCATAAGCCTGTCCTGCACCCTGAATTATGCAGGTGTACAGAAGGTTAAGTGTACACTATCATCTAATTAAAGGCTGTATGATGAATCAGATCATGGGGTAAATAAAATTTTTATGAGCATCTTAAAGGTAGGAAGTGTTGGTATTAAACTTCACCCCCAATGCCATTTTAATTTTTATTTATATTAAGCATTAAACTAAAACCCTTCACAGTGTAGCATCGTATGAATGGAACTTTTTAATCTCTGGGCTAACCATGTGGTGCAGGGGAGTAACTGATAGCTGGCAGGTCACCATTAAATATGATTTACAGCACTTGAAAAAACAGGAAACATTTTGTTTGTAGATTTTACAGTCACTGACAGTAAGACTTGAACAAACTGGATTTCATTTCCAGTTTTTGCAGGAATCAGGCTCTAGTGAAGAAGTGGCTGCCTATCTTTCTGAACACATCTCTCCATGCACCAATACACTCTGTTCTTCCCTACAAAGGGTTAGTTTCCAAATGTTCTACACCCAGGTCTTCATTTTCTGCTCATACTCAATAACCTACTCCCTCAGCTGGCTAGCTCCCAGCCCCTAGTTCAATTTCCTTCTTCAGAATCCCACCCTCCATCCCCAAATCCACATGCTCCAGAATTTCTGGCCCCATCTTTAAGATCACATTTTTAGATGACAGTTAATCATCTAAAATTTACCCTTTTTCAATCCAGCTTTTTCCTCACTGTATCTTATTTAAAATTTACCTACAAGGTAAAATACAGGGGAGACTAACTGCTAACTCCCTGTTCACAATTCCACCTTCCAGTCTCACTCAACCAAGCAGGGTTCCAAAGATTTTCTAGTGTCCCCTGATCCTGGTATGAAGCACGTGCATGAGAATGGGCCAGGTCCTAACAAATGGTAAGCACAACACACCCATCACCACCAGCTGGGCTGCAAGGGGAAGCACATTCAGTAGCTGTCTGGTGGCACAGTATATACCTGCTCAAGTCAGGAACAGAAGAATTAAGAAGCTCATGCATGTGCAAGACAAGATGAATCTTCAGAAAAATAACTTTTACAACAGAGTCATAAAACTAGGAAACATATCAACAGCTGTTTGCAAGAGTTTATAAATCAAACTGTGGTAGGCTCAGCAGTGAGCAAGAAGTACTTCCTAACAAAAGTAACCCTCCCACACCCCAAAACATCACAACCAAATTCCACGTCATTACTTCAAAACACAGGAGTCACTGGCCTATTCAAAAGAAAAGTTTATCATGCTTTAGCATCTGCAAAACCATATTTGGTTTGCACTTTCCCCTTACTCCCTCTGCAGAGGTATACATGGTATACACAGTAAGAACCATGTGGAACAGAAATGATTTCAAACTTGTCCCAACATATCCTATTAACAAGTCATGTTACTATCAGCAATTACAATAAAAGGCAGTTCAAGATTACTTATATAAAAACAAAAGCTATGAAAATGAAACCTGGCACAGATGTTCCATGCAAAGTATCTAAACATGAAAACATGGGGTATGATACCTGTTAAGAAACAGCTCCATGGTAATAACCTAAGCGCCAGGACTTTCTGCAGCATGCAAACCCCCAAGGAGCAGGAACAGACAGCTACAAACAGCACAGGAACCAGCACACGTGGGAAGGGTGGAAGCCAGCACCAAACTGCAATGGCTCACAAGTGCTGAAGTGCAGAACTTTCTGAAGGACTGGCACACTTTGAAGGAGCTGCTTGAAAGCCCAGCCCAGGTACAACAGGACTCAAAACAGCAGTGGCAAAACAAGCATGAGCACAGGCAGAAAGATTTTAGGACTCAAGTCTTTCATGGCCATGAGGCAGGTCATTCATGCTGTAAGGAAGACAGTCTGACAAAAGTAACGAGAGCTGCTATACTTCTCAGGATGTTTTTTCCCTTTACGAATGTTCTCATCATATTCTGCCATATGCAGGCCCCTTCCTCCCGGCCCAGCTTAGTAGATGCCATAATTACTTATTCCTAGGAGAGCCAACATTTTCCTCAAGTTTTAAACTATTCTGGCTCAGGTTAGTTGTCACCTCATCAGGCAGTGTTTCCTAGTCCATATATTGAAGTAAGATATTTTGGAATGCCTAAAAAGGGACATCCTTTATCATCTAAACAAGTATTTTTAGTGTTCATCTTTTATCTTCAAACCATGTTCTGGATTATGTCTCTGAGTCAAGGAACCTTGCACCTCAGCATACTAAACAGCAAATTTTCCTGTTTACTACAATTGGATCATTAACTAATTGAATGGAAGGAGATTCACACTTGTATCCCCTCATGCAACAAGGGAGCCAAACTCTACACTCTACAAACTCTACATTTAGCCATTATAATTCTGTTGCATCTGAACATCCTATTTGGTCCCGCAACAAAATTATTTTCAAGTTTTGTTCAAGTGCCTTCTCTTTTGGTAAGCTGTATTAATGACAAAACAAATCCTGCACAAACTACTTTTCTGCAGCAGCTTGTATTGAAAAAAACCATTCTGTTGTGCTAGATGTTGTTAGCACTTCGATAACAACTGTGTAATAAGGATGTTATGCACAAATGGACCATGTCATATTAAAAAGCAAAGCTTTCAACACATTTTTCAGAGGCCAAACATAACTAATCACTTGCAACAAATGACTGCTTTCAACATACAAGACATATCTTGCTTACCAAAATGTTTGTTTGGCAAAACAAAAACAGAATTCTTAATTTCAAGTAGCTCTATATTTATAGTTTGGGGTGTTTTCTCAGTTTTGGAGGGGAAAAACCCGCTTCTGAAACCATGAGAGCATGTTCAATGGATAGTTATGACAGTCTTACCAGCTACTCTTTCCCCTGCCTTCATTTCACCTAACCCACAAGCTCTTCTTCTTCCAAGGTTTACTAGTGTTCCTCACTGCAGTCTCTGCCTAATGGAAATGCTTGCAACACAATTCCAATGTACAAGCTTCACAGGTCCTCCAGCTATTTTCCGCTTAAATTTTATTTAAACATACTTAGGAATAACATCACTTAGACTTCTAGAACTGCTGCATCTATACTGTCAAACATTCTACCTTGGCATCTTTTCAAAGGGCTTGATGAGAAGCAAATCTACCAACGGCAGTTCAGTATTTTCTGTTTCAGAGCAAGAGGGAAGAAATAAACTGGAAATTGACTTCCCACATGCATCAGTGACAGCTACACTATTGCCAAAAAACAGGCATGGCCAAAACCACTATGATTTGCAGAACTTCGGCCAGCATTAACTATACTTAACGATTAAGATAGCCAGACCAGATCTTTCTGCACACAAGAATATTTTTTGCCCATTTTTTTCAAACATTTTTGATCATTCTTAATCACTAGCATGTTGATTTAAGTTTCTAGCTGACAGAAAAAAAACGAAGTAGCTTCTATCTTCCACAAAACCCTACCTACATACAAAGCTGCACTGTAACAGGAATCTATTGATCTACCTCACTATGAAACACCTGCTAGAAGTCACCACACTCCTTAAAAAAAAAGATGTGTGCTTATCTGATACTTTCCCTTTTCAATTATTGGGTATTTTAGTAATAAATTGGGTTCATTGATCAGAAAGGGGAATTCACTAGCATATCTGTCCTCATACAAGATTATTAAACAGAATGAAGTTTGTTGGGACACTTTCAAAGTTTATTCCTACACTGCAAGTTTGATCAACTTTAATACTATCATTCCTCTGTGAGAGCAGTAAAACAACTACTTACGTTGTTGATTTCTTTTGTCACTGGCATTTTTCAAAGGCAGGCACACAGGACAGTCGTGCCGAGTACAATTCTTCCAGTGGGAGATGATTTGTCTTGAAGATGCACAATGAGCAACTGTAACAAGGAAGAGCAATAGAATTAAGGACACTCTCTGGTTAAATGGTTCTGAATTAACTCATCTCACTCTTTGGTTAACTGGTTTTAAATTAACTCATCTCTCTTCTTAGGGCAACCCCATTATTTCTCCGTTACAAGCAATCACAGCTAAACATAACTAGAATTTTTTTGGTATGCGCCAAACAAGTGAGGGAAACTAGTACTCAAAATCTAAGACAAAGACATGATGGCTGTTAACACCCTCTTTATACAGAGGAGATGTAAAAGTCTCTTGCAAGACTACACTGGTGCTATCCTACTTCTAAAGGGCAAACACTGCATTCTGTTTTCTAAACTGACAACCATGGAGACATCAGAAACGGAAACAAGGTGAAGGTAATGAAAAAGGGAGCAGTTGTTTAATTAAAGAACCAGCTCTGGCACTCATTTGTGCCTGGTACAGGCATCTTCATAACAAGACAAGAAACACTGCTGACAAACAGGCAAGAAAACTTACTCAGTTCATTTACAAGAGTAGCCTCAGCAGCATCTCTTACCTTGACAGGCCTTCCCAGCTTGACAGTGTGTCATGTGGTTGAGGACGTTTTTCATGGTTCGACAGTGCGGGAGAGCACATGCCCGCACCTCCCCGTTGGCTTGCTCACGTCGCTGACATTTGTGAGCATGAAGCAGCAAAACCAACTGTTGCTGGATCAGTTTGCGCTTCTCCGGATCCGCTGTTGGTCCAGTTGCCATTGCCTGTGTTGGTACGATGCCCACTTGTTGTACTTGGGTTTGCATCTGCGACTGAGAGAACACATAGTTCAGCATGGCATTTGCAAGTCCCAATTCTGATCTTACTGTCTTACAATAATAATCTGAGTACCACAAAACTATTTGCCAAGCATTCTACTATGACTGACTACAAGGAATATTATGCTAGTCTCTGTAGCATTCTCAAATATTTCTATTCTAACCCTGGCACAGTAAAAATATATTGAGAAGTTCGTCTGTCAAGACGTTCACAAAAGAGCTACTGAGTTGCTGGAGTGGGCTCAGAGAAGGGCACTGAAGCTGGTAAAGGGTCTAGAGCACAAGTCTGGTGAGGAGCAGCTGAGGGAACTGCAGTTGGTAAGTCTAAAGAAAAGATGGCTCGGGGGAACTTTATGGCTCTCTGCAACTACCTGACAGGTGGCTGTAGGGAGGTGGGGAATGCTCTCTTCTACCAAGTAATAAGCAATAGGACAAGAAGAAACCGCCTCAAGCTGTGCCAGAGGAGGTTTAGTCTTCACTGAAAGGGTAGTCAGGCACTGGAACAGGCTGGGGCAGTAAAAGAAACACCATCCCTCGAAGTGTTCAGAAACTGTGTAGACAAGGCTTTTAGTGACATGGTTTAGTGGTGGACTTCACAGTCCTGGGGATAAGGCTGGACTTGATGATCTTAAAGGTCTTTTTCAACCAAGCTGATTCAATGATTTTATAATAGTTTAAGTAACAAGCCATCCAAAATCTGCAGTTTATTAGACTGATCATAATTCCAACAGGAATGAGCCCTTGCCACACTTGCAGGTGAAATTCATGTCTGTTTAGTGTATTTTCATATTATAGGTTCTATACACTTCAATGCTAGTTTCTTGTCCCCAACAGAAGGAGGAGTCCAATGGGAGAAGACAGGCAAAATTGCATGACTGTCTCTACATGCTACAGCGAAAGGTAGAACTGGTTTTCCAAGCCTGAATTAGCCTTTCTTCTCATAACTAAGTGCTGATATTCCTTTCACAGACAAAATCTCCAAGATGCATACAGTTTTCTCACTGCCTAAATCTGGATTGCATTATGTCTGCTGAAGTGAGCTAGAGTTAACTACAGGGTGACACTAGATTGTATCAGCTTGTAAAATCTGTTTTGTTTCCAGCATTCATTCTTCACAGACAAGCTTCTCTACCAGTGCTCAAGCTCCAACTGACAGAGCCCGCATACCCACAGAGACCTTCAGTCTAAGACAGCTTGTATCGATGCAGAAGAGAAATAGCTTCCTTAACATGTAATTTCTTCAGCACAGATTTAGAGCTTTTCTACTGCCGCCTTGGAGCTTTGAAGGACAACAAATGTAGAAACCTGATTTTCAAAATTAAACACATTCAAAACCTGCAATGACTCCACTAGCAAGAGCAGATATGGGACTGCAAAAGTGCTTAAATGCCTGTGATTTGCAGCCTGAATTAATGTCATGGGTAAGCATCAAAATGTCCCAAGAATCATTTTGGTTATGCACTGTAAAAACAGGTTACCACAGAAAAGCTCACTAATTTCCAAGCTACCTAAGGAAAATCAGCCATTGAAAACATTTATAAATAGAATATAAGAAGAACAGGATTATACTGGGGAGGTAACAGAGGAAATAGCTCAGTGCTGTCTAAAGCACTGCTGACCAAAGCCTGCTTACTACATTTAAGGAAAATCCTTCTGAAGTGACAGAAAACACTATCTGTAGCCCACTCTATTTTTGACCTTTAAGGAAGACTCCCCAGAAAATTTCAGTCTACAAAATGGAGAAGGGTGAAGGAAACCCATCCACTTATGCTCCCAGTGCATGAAACTGAAATGATTTTTTTCATTTCTTCTGTGAACAAATCCACAAGAGTAGACAGGTTTTCCTAAAACAATTCTTGGGTCACAAATAGGAAACAATTAGTTCAGCCAATCTGCAAAAATATACAGAGACTATGCCAAAGAAAATCTTGCTGGAAACGATGCTTTCATCCCAGTCAAAGAATTATTTCCCAAGCCAAAGTTTTCCTTTGTTACTACCCTCCCAGTTAACAGACACGACTACAGCTGTATCAGCACAGATGCCCTGACCCAAAGGAATTTCTTAAAGACTGAGTAAGAAAAAAGCAGAATCGTATCAGTATTACCAGTAGTTAGAACAACTAGCAGACTCGGTCCAGATGACAGTGTCTGCAGGTAGGCACAGAAATGGAACTCATAATATTGCTTAAGCTCTGTAGAGTTATGTTGATCACTATTTCAAGCATGTAATGTCCTAAACCTGCAAATACAATGAATGATCTTTCCACTACCTATCTTACTTTTGAGGATGTTCATTGCTGGAGGAAGTTGATCTCCTCTCTGCTAGTTTGTCTTAAGAACAGTGAGCACTCTGGAAGACCAGTTCAAAACTGGAGATACGCAAGGACACTGCAGTCACACCAAAGGTGCCTAATCTTCTGTCAACCACAGAAACCTTTCCACTCCAAAACAAGGGGGAGGCTTCAAACTGCTGCACCTGAACACCTAACAATTTTCTTGATGAAGCAGGAAATTTAGACACTCCTGATCCCACAATTAAAATAAATGCTTCAATGGTCAGACACAAAAGGTAGAAGGGGAAGTTCTGCTTCTCTTGCTGCCTTGCTGAGCTCCACCATACACAGAAAAAACACCCACCACATGTTCAAAATCTGCTAAAACCTCCTCCAACAGAGATGATAGCGTCATTAACCAGTTTCCTAGAAACAGAGTAATACAACACTTATATAGTGCAAAACAAGCAAGCCCACTTAAAATTATGGAAACTATGTATTCATATAAGGAGACAGTTCTGCTCTCTCCCTGTTTCAAAGGGCAAAAACTTCCTGTGCTTCTGGGCAGCACAGATACACAAATACCTCATCTTCATCTTTATCTCCATGTTCATTCCTTCTCCCCAACAGAAGGTTACCATCTTCTGCAATCCCTGTTATTAGGACAAATCTTGCATTTTAAAAATGTCTTTTAGTTCTTTAAGCCAGGTGTGTAATTAACAGTGGACTGTAGTAAAATTAAGAACCCACTGTCACAGAGGACTAGAAAAGCAATGTTATTCACTTAGCGACAAGAAATGTTAACTTATCACCCACACGTGTGTTTACATTATGGGCACATCCAGTCTATCAATTAACACTTCAAAAAAAACTCCAACCCTTTCAGTATCTGAAGAGAGCAAGGTTGCATCCCACCTTCACTCACACAAGGTGAAACACCCCCAAACCTCTTCAATTCCCCTTTAATCAGAGGCTTGAAGTGTGATCTTGAGGGTTCCTTTCAGAGAAGGGATAGTGTGCACAAACTGGATATATGGATGAACTGTAAATCTCGATTCACACTTCTAATCAGCCACAATTCTATTGGAATTAAGTATTTGCAGTGTCATTGACAGAAACGCTCTAATAGGTGTTGAACCAGCTCTGAACAACCCATGAAGCACTGTTCTGCACAAAACTGCAATGACGTCAAGGAAGGAGGCACTTCTCAGTGCAGTCAGTTAGGAACCCAGGCGAATTACTACAGCTTCCCTGTGAAAGGGACACAGAAGCAGTTCACACTTCTTGCAATTCACACTTCTTGAAATTCACTGTGATACTCCCCATGTCGATGGTGGTTTCTCTGGTTCTACCAGTTACTGTGAATAGGCATGGTTTGAACAGCCCAGTCCTATCCAAACAGGAAGGATCCTTCTGAAACGTGGAATTCACAGGTCTGCTTTGGCTCCAGAGGTTGGAGGCTTATGCACACATAAAGGAGGCTGACATGAGCTGAAGTACAAGCACAAGCATTTGTGCCCAATAACCTTGCAACGCTCCATTTCTCCATGCAAGGAGTACAAGGAATAGGAATCTGAGTCTGTATGGTGGGCAGAAGACTTAAGACAGGGTAGGGAAAGGGTGGGGGGGGAAGGCTTCCTGAACACTACATCAGAAGGTGATTTTGCTCTCTGGAGGGCAATGGACTTGAGTGGCAAGAAATTATGTTAACCTGTTAGTAGAACAAATGTGAGAGGCTGCTTGCCATGCAGTCATCAAACATGAAAAGAGGCAAGGTGATGCTCAGCTCCTGCATACAAAGCCAACATGATGCACAGTCTTAACATGAAGAATATATTCAGAACCCAAGATTTATTTCAAAGCTTTGACACTGACATGGCTACAGGCAGAGCCTTTGTGTCAAGAGCGAATAGGAGTATTTTCATCTTCCAACTTCCACTTTTCACTTACTTACTTGAACATAATTTTCACCTCTGAAGCTGGTATTGGTGAGTGAGCCTTGCACACCCATGATAACCGCAAAAGGTGAGGAGGCTCCTGTGGTTGTGCCACAGAAAGAACTCGAATGGCTGGTCCTAGAGCACACCCTCAGTGCAGCTGGCTTTTAATTGGTAAAGGAATTTTCTTTTAAAACCAGCAAAGGTCTCAATATTATGTCATTGACTCTGCTGGGAATAAGGACTGGATAAGTGTCTTTCTTAAGGATACATTTTTGGAGTTTCACCTCCTTGTCTTTCTGATTTGAAAGACCAGCAAATGCCAAGAAACACACACTGAAGTGTCTGAAGTAACAAAAAGGTACAAAACTTGATAAAGGAATCTGTAGACAGAGACCAGCTCTTGCATACAGGAAATTACTCCAACAAAATATTAAGAGAGGTTTATATAGGATTTACTGGGGAATAAAACAGACAGAGGAATGAGCAACACTAAAAATCCCAAATAGCAAATCTGTGGATAAGAGACAAATGAGAAGTCTGTATGTGAAGGGAAGGCATGCTGTCAGTGCTGGCTCTGGAGTACTTTCACCTCAACTGCTGGAAGACAGTAAGAAGTGGCGATGGATATTCTCTACCACATATTTTTGTATATGTGGATGGGAGAATGGAACACAAGCCAGAACTCTGGGAAAAGAGCAGATCCTCTTTTTCAGCTTCTGCCAGCCTGGCACCATATTTGCAGATAGTGCAAAACCTAAAATGTTCTACCATTCAAAGCAATGTTTCTGGAAGGAGCTCCTGCACCAATATAGGATAGAGATGCCTATTCTGTCCCTGACAAAATAACATAGTTTCCCTGGCACTGAACACTGTCAGGTCTGTTTCCAGGTTATCAAGAACTTCTTTAGAAGACCGTGGCTAAGCAACATGGACAAGAGCTTTTCCCAGCTGTTCACTAGGCCACTGCTCTACATCAGCTGGGATTTTCTTGAGGATGGGAAGGAATGAGCGTATTTGTGAATGAGAAACTTTCAGCATGCAGCTCAGGGCAAGCACAGAGAAGGTGAGCACAGCAAACAGCAAGCCCACCAGAGACCAGGAGACTACTGATGAGAGCAGCAAACAAACAGAGCATGTCTCTGGGGCAACAGTCACAGACCTTTCCCACAGTGAAAGAGAAGACTGACTGCTACGAGAGGGTAAAAAAAAAAAAAATTAAAAAAAAATATCACTTAAGAAATCAAGACTTCCTCATTGCCCGGACCCAAGAGTTAGTGATTTTTTATAAAGCCTTTTATTTCTGGTCTCTGGAATAAAATATGAGTTGTATATTTCAAGTAGCTACAGTTCTATTTGTTCTAATTAAACCTGGCCTCCCAGTTTAAAAGCTTTCTTCCTCTCTCTAGGAGGTCTGCAGTAAGGCACACCTAAGACATCCTCATCCCTAGTCACTGTTTTCCTCTCTTCTCATCAAAGTCTGTTAATAAAGAAATCGAAAAGACAAAAGAACCCAGAGGAACAAGGAAAAATGCAACAGAAAATGCAAGATGTTGTTTAATAAGAGATCAGGGACAGGGGGGCCAAAATCACAAAAGAAGATGTGTTGTTCCATTCCAAGTCAAGAGAAATGAGGAGAAATTATTTCCTGTGCTTCCAGAAAGTAATATTCTCTCAACTCCATCTGCTGGTCATAGGGATAACTGTGAAACCAAACTGGTGTCTGGAAGCTGAACGTCACACATTGTACTCCTAACCCCTGTAGAAATTACTAGATTTACTGGTATATCCATGAAGAAGCCATCTATTACAATGCCTGGAACACACAGCACTGCAGACAGTGCAAAGCTTCAGCAAGTTTGATGGAAAAGTCTAACAAGGTTCCCCTCACTGACAACACATCCCAGAGCCTGGGTACTCCAACATCAAGAGGATCCTGGTTCCCATATAAACTGCACACTGCGTCGAGTGCCAAAGTGCAGAGTATGGCTCACTGCCACAGTCCCGCAGAGATTTTGCATAATCTCACTACAGGCAGAGCACTGCCAATCCTGCATCAAACAATTTAAGTAACACCGAAACTCAACAGTGTGTTACCAAAACTTCCCAGGACATAAGAAGCAACATCTGCTTTTCTGAAACAAGTCATTCACTCAAGATTTCAAGCTGCCTAATCTGTAAGGAAAACTGATTGTATCCTGTCACAGTCATACAAAGCAATAGCTAATATTCAGATCTACAGTTAACAAAACAAAAATAAATCCATCCAGCTGGCACTGAAAATTAATACCTTAATGCTGACCTTTTAATCATTTTAATACCATGAGATTTGTTATTTCTATCCTAATTAAACAGATTATAAAAACATGCTTCTCAGAGTCTAGTGCTGGGCTGGAAGATGCCATGAGCTAACACGTCTAAGAGCAACTTCATTCGGGAGGTGGGGAGCAAGAGACAGTGTGTTCTTCTCAGGAGAGGGGCAGCCTGAATTCAGATTAAAAAAAGTCCACTGCTGCAGCAGAGGTTTATCCCAGCTGCTAGTGTGAGGTTTATGCCTCAGAGTGGGAAAACTCCTGATCAGTATTTAGGATGGGGTACCACAGATAATTATGCTTAGAATAATGTGGGTTAAAAACATCCCATCTTTTGCTTTACTTTTGCAGTGTAAACAAGGTTACAAAGAAAAGCAAAAGGAGTGTTTAAGAAATTCCTGCTTTTCAAGACTAAGGAGTCTTAAGACAACAGCTGCACCTTTCCATTTCTTCTTTTATTTAGGTATTTTTATTGGTAACCAAGGTGTTTAACATCATGCTGGAACCTGTTTTCCTGTGTCAGACATGCAACATATAATCAATGTTTTCATTCATGTGGGTTTGTCTCTCATGGAATGGTATTTACAAGGCCCTTTATGATAAGGGTAGTATAAAGGACTGTTTTAGCAAGATATGTGGCTCCCATCTTCCAATCATTTCCCAACCCCCCTGGAGGTCCTCTTAAAAAGATATAGTTGGTATTTCACTTGCTATAGTAGATGGGAGTCTGAACTGATCCTCCACAGGTTCATTTTTGACAGATGTAACATTTCCGCTTCACTCCTGCCTTCTTCAGGAAACAGGACAGGAAATGCAGACCACGCACAAAGCCAAACACCTCAAACCAAACTGCCATCTCTAGGGTCCTAAAGCATCACAGGACATAGCAAGTGGCAAAGGGATTGCAGCAAGAAAGCATGGCAAAATAGTTTGTACACTGCAACTCTGCTCGGGCAAGCTGCCTCTCTCACAAACAACTTTTCACAAGGGCTATTTGAGTCATATTTTAGTTGCCCAACATGAGACACAGACAGCACTTCCATGAGTTATGGAAGCACACATCTAGCTGATGTAGATGTTATTTTACCCGTAACATCTTAACATACGAAATAAGGAAGGCTTTAGCAAGGCAGAGCCTACAAACCTCAAGTTCAGAGTCAGCAGATTCTTCCAGTCTTAGTCTTTTTGTGCCTCTCAACCTCATGTTTAAAACTGGGGCAACACATCTTTATCTCAGAGAGGCACTGTGAGAATTAAACAATCTGATGTATGTGCCTGCTCCCGTAATGACTGCCACAGAAAAGACTGTTTGGAAATGACTGAGTGAAATATATTACTACATCCAGACAACAAGGCCCACAGCTACACACTGAGCATCAAAAAATAGAACAAAATGTTGACTAGATGCTCTTTCAGAGGGCACTGTTCATATTGCACACTGAATAGAGCAAAGTCCCTGTGGAAGGAATAGCATATGGCCATGCATGTACTATTACCAAATAATTACACTCCCTTACCCACTGCTGCCAAGTAAAGGTTAAATTTTAACAAGTCTGACATTTCCTTTTAAATTCTAGGCTTTGCAATAAAAATGTTTAAATGGAAATTTCAGTTTTTAAAGACAAAAATTCCACCCCATCAGGACTGTAATCAAACTCTAGCCACCATATGACCCATAAGCAGGGTGAGACCTTTTGGTTTGACAGTACAGATGTCTATCAGCTGGAAGGGCCATTACTTTCGGTATTGGCTTGAGGAGAAAAAGATACATTGGACATACAAAGCTTTTGACACCTGAGAAACAAAGAAAGATGGCGCTGATTGTTCTCTCAGAAGACAAGTGATATTTCTGACATTTTAAAGAAACTGCAATTGGTAACACTGGGAAAGTAAGTTTCCCTTGCTGTATTCCACCTCTTGGACAAGATGGGAGAAAGGAACTGAAAGTTTTTTTTCTTTTACTTCATTCTCAACCACTCAACAAGCCTTGATGGCAAATGCCTTTTTAGTTCCACCTGAGTATCTGCCATTACGCCCTATACTAGTAAGTGAGTACATTAAGATTTAGGCTTCCCAAACCCTGGTACTTAAATGAGCACAAAATTAGGCTTCAGAATGATCAAATCCCCGAGATTTGAGGAGGATTTGCAGGTTCACTGCAGAATCAGGGCAATAATTCATTTGCTTTATACCTGATCTAAACTTACAGTATTTTAAAAACAAAATTAAAATAGTCATGCAGCAAACTGTCTTTTAGAACTATTGTGCATGAGTGCAGGTCGTATTCTGAACATGGTCTTAATTCTAGTCCCTAGCTCCTTTCCATAATCATAAGCAGTAAATGATAGATGATATTAAGCAAAGATTTCATAGTGTAACTGAAGGAAAATTAGGAAATGGTCATCTAAAATCAGAAGAAAAGAGGAAGTTTATTACACTCTGTTCCCTCATATTTAGCCTTATTAGTGACAGGCAGATAGCAAACTCACTGATGGAAGGACAAGCATTGCTTGTGCCAAAAGAATAGCTAGTTTTCTAGTTAAATTGAAAAATAAGCAATTTGCATCTTATGGAAGGTTTTACAAGTTTCTATAGTAACTGCTACCATGTACAAGAATATAAAATGCAACAAGCTGGAGTTTCCATAGAAACAACACAAGCAGTTTGATTAATACGTAGACATACTGAGACAAATGGGAATATTTCATTTCACTTTATAAAGCAAGCTCTAGTAAACAGAATACTACAAACTTGGGCAAGGTATCCTGATAAGAACTGTTCTCATAAGCCTGTGAGCTGCAAGTCACACACAACAGAAACTGAGAAGCATGTGGCATGTTTATCACTTCAGATTCAAAAGTATGAAAGGTATTATGCTGTTTCAGGAAGCTGATGTTCTATCTAATACATTATAATTGATTTAGGTATTTAAACTTACAAACAGCACTTACAGAGAAGACATTTTAATTTGGTTTGGAACTATATGTACCAGACAAAATGAAAGGAAGTAATACAGTTCTTACACCAAAGCACTGTGATTTCTTAGAAGGTTAAGTTACTGCATGCACTACAGAGTGACAGTGAGGAACCACAGGGCAACTCTGATGTTTAAATGACAGTGGAGTAGTGGTCCAGTAATGCTGCCAAAGCTGTATCACCCAAGAATTTAGAATGCATGATTGAGATATGATGAATAAGGGAAACAGGCAAGTACGACTCACCATGTTTGGCACACTGGTGACAGGAGTACTCTTGATGTCAGCCGGAAAGGGAGACAAACTATTTGCCATGCCTGGCTTGCTTGGTAGCTGAGGATTCACTCCTGTAGCTCCCATCTGCTGCCCTCCAGTTTGACTGAAAGGCTGCCCAAAGGGACTAGTGTTACCTGTCATTCCCATCTGGAAAAGAATGAATGAAATTATTACCACCTCTTTGATTCCAAGGGGACATTAAGAAAACATATGTCAAATACTGATGTTTGCATTCACAGAGACCAAATTCCAGTGTCAGTTGCTCAATATTATAATATCAATTTTACAACTTTAAATAAAACTATGAAAATATTTTTTTTTACAAATTCACAGTTGTGTGTCTCAGGTGTTGCAACTTAACTCACAAAATCATTATGAGAATGCAAAGGGGAAAACAAGAACTATCCTTCCTAATCTGCATTGACAGAAATCACTTTTTTCAGCACTGCAAAAACTTTTGAAAATCAACAAAACCTCAAATCCTGTAACACTTTGTGCACTCTGTGCACAAAGCATGACTTTGTACATAGACTAGAAGGGAGGGGAATATACAGAGGCATCTAGCAAATGCTTATCTACTTATGATTTTGTACCTGAAGAAAAATGTCTGAGCAAAAGGACATCTAAGGTTGACGTCCTTGACAAATTAGACCCCCCAAACTCCTTAAGAAGGGCAAGCAGAAACATGACTCCTTCTGAATGAGTAAAGAGAACACGTCCATCTGAAGAGGCATTTCGCCTGAAGAACAGCCTCTCAAGAGAAATGGTGAAACTTCTATTACTTGAGCCAGTTAATCTTACACTGGACAAAAGGTCCTGAAAAGACATTTTAGCAGGAATTTACTTCTTTCAAAGAGGACAACTAAGATTAGGACTCTCCTTCCCCCTCCAAATAAAAAGGAAATAAAAGTTGACAGATTATGTTTGTGCTCTCCCTGGCCCCACACTGGGAGGATTTCTAGATGACCTTATCACCTGTCAGAATGTCTTAAATATAAATCCAACCACTGTGCAAGTCTTGAAATATCAAATCCTATTTTCCCCTTCTTTTGACCTCTTCAGCCCTTCCACGTACACCACACACAACACAGCCCTTCCATGCTCCTGGTCTTTTCACTCTCCTTACCAACAGGGAATCAGGAGGACTGATTCCCTGTGGCTGGAAATGTGCACATCAGTTTGCCAGTGTAACAGCCTCATCATAAGGAATTGCTCAGTAGTTGTTTTCTCACACTTACAGGAATCAGGCTGTATGATCAGTTGAAGCACTGGTTAAGATCACTGAAATACATAGGGGCAGAGTCCAATAAACACAGTTTGACTGTGCCTTGTTCTCTTTGTCAGTGTACTTTGTACACTTGGGTTTCAGACAGCTGGCCCAACCACATTCGAAGTAGCTTTATGTTAGGAAATACTCCCTTAACCTGCATCCTGCCAATTGGCTGTTCCCAGATTCAGGCCTTTTTTCCACTGTATTAACTGCTTAACAGCATCACAACCTAAGTAGTAAGGACTGCTTTTATAGAAAAGTACAGCTACCATCACACTGCACAAATATTAACAACTATATTTTCTGTATTTCTGTAGGACTGTATGTTAGGGGTTTATTATTGTTATTTTGGCAGCTTTTCTCTGAGGAATTAATAGTGAATTATTTAATAAACTTACCCACTCATCTTAGCCCACTATTTCAGACAAAGTATGAGAAAGGATCATATGATACCTACAGCTACTCATTAATACTATGATGATGTATCAGACTAACAGTGAAGAAAATTTCTGAAACTAAGTGAGATTCTGAGAAAGAAGCTTATGACTACTTAAACCTTTCAGAGGTCAGAAATAGGAACATTAGCTGTTTGTCTCTTACTCCATTTCCGCTTTTGTCTAAAACCCCAACTACAAACTTCATTCATTTGTAAATATAATCTAGGAGTGTAGCACAGGCTGGGATCAGCCCAGCTAGGGAGCAGCTCTGTGGAAAAGGACCTCAGGAGTCCCAGTGGACAATGAACTCTGTATGAGTGAACAGTGTACAGCTGCAGAATAAAGGGTTATACCAATAAGGGCACTTCTTGCAGATATAAAGATGTCATTATCGCACTCTACTCAACACTTGTCAGGCCACACCTGGAGTACTGTGTTCAGTTTTGGTCCTTGCTAAACAAGAAAGATTTGGACAGGCTGGAGAGGGCCCAGAGAATTGCCATGGAGATGATCCAAGGGCTGGGAAGCCATGAGAGAGATGGGCTTGCTCAGCCTAGAGAAAAAAAGGCTCAGGGGAGACCTGATCACCAGGGGAGCAAATGGAAAAGACCCAGTGCAGGCAACAAAGCTGCCCACCACTGACTTGTCCAGTTTGTGCAGGGTAAAGTTCTAAGCCTCTGGCAGAACCTTAAAACAGAGCTGAATTTTCAAAAAGTGGGAGACTTTCTTCAGGCAGTGAGGATGTTAAGCAAACTTTACACCAAATTTAAGTTCTTGCTCCAAAAGAAACAGAGGTTTTCTTCATCTCATTTCATTCTCAAGAAAGATTAACATTTTTATTACAGGAAAAATGTTTTAAAATAGGGTTTATTTTAGGAAAAATATTACAAATATTTCTGTCTCAAAAGAGAAAGAACAGAAAATTTCATTTTAAGTTTGTTACAACTCTAAGCCACTAGAACATCCCAAAAGCACCAGCAAACTGCAATACTAACAAGTTTATCATATTAAAATATTTCCTTTTCAATAGATCTTGTTATTAAACATATCACAACTCAGTACAACAACAAAGCAACCTGTCAAGCCTTCCAAACTGAGTGCTTAATATGATGATGATAATTTCTCCTCTTCTAGGTGATCATTAACTAACAGATACCTGATTGAAATTTTAAGAAATGCCTTGCTATTTGAAACAAAGCCAGAAGCAGAGCAGATTCCATTTGAAACACTGGATTTTTAAACCTGTTGCCACATGGTGTTCCAATTCTAAAGCTGTTCTTCAATCAACTAAAGGAATCTAAGGCTTAAGAGTAATACCATTCTACAACTTTAAAAAAAGCAGGTAGTTTGGTAACACTGTAAAACAACAGATATACCCTTTAACCTACACTTTTTTTCTTTTTGTTAGTAAATTATGGCCACTGAAACAAACTGCTAAAGACTTTTTTTGTTTGAAGTCCATCTTAAAAAAATAGATCTGAGAAGGTGGTAAGATCTTTCTTTTGTGGCAGTCCCTGAAATAAATATGGAGACAGAAGTCAGGAGGGACCATATACAAGATGAGTTTAATAAAGCTCAGAGATGTTCATAGTTTTAGGTTTTCTAAGCTCAGTTTTGCCTCAGAGAAATTAAACTTACTAATAGAGCTGTGATTTCCAGAGACAAGAAGTGCACACCACAATGCAAGAATTGCTTTAACAAACTCTTATCTATTCATAATAGTTTTTGATCAAGGCTGGGACCCAGGAGGAATTTTAGTGGCAGAACAGCCTGCTGACAAACAGCATTAAGATCAACAATCTTTCAGAGCTGCTACTAGCAGCCTAAAGAGCAGCTCAACATTTACTCCAGCAGCAAGCACCTCCAGCAAACAGAGACAGCAGCAAAGCAAAGCGTTGCCAGCACCACACCAGTGTGAAGGCAGCAAACAGGCAATGGAAGAAGAGCAAGAATGGGGCAAAACCCCTGCATATCAACACAGAAAGATATCCTACTGCATAAGGCATTAGGTGGCATTTCCTGGTTAATCTGAGCATCGAGGTAATGTGACCTTCCTCAGTACTTCATTTAAACCACTGCTAATTGAAATCTCAAAAAACAACTGGCAAAATATAATCAGATGATCAAGCCTGCACATAGTAAAGATTTTACACTGCTTATTCATTCTGCAAACTGAAATCAGCAGCTTCGAAACAAACAACCCAGAAGGCTCAAATGCTTCTGGCTCTTCCCTCAGTTCTTTTCTGATGTGAAAAGAGAGGGCAGGTGGAGGAAGAGGGCAGATACTCAGAAGACCTTTGTTTTTATATTTAAGTCATTAATGATGACAAGCCAACATGAACATGGGAGTCAGCAACCTGGTAAGAATGGTCTTTTCATGAAGGACTCTGAGCCAACACAAAGATTTGTGTGCTGCTTAAAGTTTGTTAAATTTACTTTCTTGGAAGGAACAAAATCAAAAAGCTATCCAGTGTGAGTTGTTTGTTTTTTCACCTGCAACAAATGGGCATGGATGTGGGCATCACAGGACCACTCAAGACTCAACCTATTAGCATGGTAGCTGGTGCACTTCCCTCACAACAGAAGCAGAAAGCTCTCTGAAAACCTGGGTTATGTTGCACTTCACTCCCATTTTATACTAAGCTTAAGGATGTTTCTTCCCCTGTTGCCTTCTCTTCCTTTCCATCAGTTCATTCAACTGTAAGCTGATCTCCTTTCTCAAGCACCATTTTCTGTAGGCCATGTTCCCTGATCTCTATCCTGGGTAGCTCCTTTCATCCCTCCTCATCCTCTAGCAATTCACGTTTTACCCTCATGTTTCTGTGTCACAATTTTATGCAACTCCTGTTTCTTGCCTGGTTCTTTGTGCTCACAACTGCAATGACTTCTGATAAAGGAGACATTTTCACAAGCCAGGTCTCTATGCAGCTGTTGATCAGTTGTGATGGAGGAGATGCAGAGGTGCTATAAACCACCCTAGCACAGAACTGCAAGTCAAGGCCAGAAACACCTGAAGAAGTAGCATGATTAATGCAGGAAACCAGCTTAAACACATTATTTCTACTCTAAAATAGTTCTTCTTAGAAACAGAGTAATACGACTCTCCTTTAATGGAAAAGGCATTTAATTTAATAATTCTGCTATCCCAGAAAGACAAGCAGATTCTGTTCCTTTTATATCACTATGGCAACTCGCTAAGATACTGGAATCTATTACTGAGGATGGTGAGGAAATAGGGTATTTCACTATACTCTCACCAGCCAAGGAATGCAGAAACTTCCAAGCTGAAAAAAGAAAGCCAAACCTTTGTTTAGCTGACTTGGACTACACAAGTTTTGAGCAGCAGGTGCGGGAGGTACTTGTCTTTGGTTTACTTTTTTGGTTATTTTCAGAATAGCAATTCAATTTCCTATAGCACCTGGAGCTTCACAGATATTACAGATCAAGTCTGTAACCAAATTTATATACCCCATCTGATGGCTCAACTCCAAGTTGGTGTGACTGAAATAAGAAGTTCACCAATCTAATTTAAAAGATACCTTAGGACCAGACTGGACCTTTATACTATACAACTTCTTCTATTTTTAAAAACTTACCCTTTTCCTCCCTTCTTTATCACTGCTGACATACCACAGAACTTCCTCTAGCTGAACATCAAGGAGCTGTTCTCTTTGTACACAAAGCATCTAAGCCATAAATAAATCCTGTCCTTTCCTCCTACTCTTAAGTTTTTATTAACTGTCCCTTCACCTTTACCACTACAGCCATTTATCTCAGTTACTTCATTACCACATATTCCTCTGATGCTCCCAAGACATGCAATACAACATGCTGCAAAAACCATTCACTGTTACAAGCACTCAATTTCCTATTCACAATCCCTTTTTCAGCTTTCCCGCCAACATGCTGTCATAAACCACAGAACTGTACAAGCTTCTGCTCCTTACTACCTATTTGCCTTTGGGCAACTCTGCTCTCCTCTAGCTGCCCCAACCCACCTTTCTCCAGGGTTTCCAAACTTAATAAAAGGGACTGGCAGGACAGACTGAGTTCACTATCAGTTTTTCTGCAAGAGAGAAAGCATCCTCACTGCAGGCACATGCCAAGAAGCAGTACCCACCTCTGACAACACTCCCAGTTTTGTATCTTGTACCACCATTGTCTACACAGAGTTAATTTCTTTTTTGTTGTTAGTTGGTCCAGACAGATTAGCCCAGGGGAAGAAAATCAAAACCAATACCCCCTCCTTAAGTTAAATGTTGATTTTCATTAAGTTTTGAAGCATTGACTCTTCTGTACAAAAACAGAAGGTTATTATGGCCAGTATTTAAAACCAAAACAAAAAAATACCACCACATTTGGACCAGCAAAACCACTGAAAGGTTGATATGAGAATCAAAGAACTCAAAGCAGCATGGGTTCAGCAGAAAATAAGCCTGGCTGAAGTAATCTGATTATGATCCAATTCTGTAAACTAAAAATAGTTACCATTAATATTCAGTTTGGTACCTACTAGATTTTTAACTAGAAAACAGTCCTAGAAAGAAAGGAAGCAAGCTAGACAGCTTGGCTGGACTTTGAAAGCTGTGAATCTGCAAAGTGCTTGAACAACAGCCCTGAGCTCTCAGTATGACAACAGGAGGTCTGAAAAGAAAACTGGGTAAGCATGCAGTGACTTCTTTATGCGTTTGGCTTGATGTGAGAACTACTGCAATGACAACAATCATGCTGTATTAGCTCATGAACAGTATGTAAAAATGACGGGATTCAGAAAAGCCTCAAGGACTATTAAAAGTACTAAAATGCATGGCTGCAACAGAATCTGGTTGCAATCATACCCTAATTTATTTAGCTTACTATTTAAGCTCATTAATTTGCTTATCTTATTAAGGTAAGGATTGAAGTGAACCTAAAGTACCAATTTAGGGAATAGGAAGGTGATAACGGGAATATTTCCTAATTAGCAAAGGCATATCGACAAGGAAGAGCTGAAGCTCTACAGCTTCGAAGCAAAAATTAGGAAAAATGTAAGTGACCAAATATCACTGAAATTCTGAAGATTAATGCAATCTTTTATCTAAATAGTGTGTGCTTTTACTCATCAACAGGAACTAATTCACAAAAGCCATAAGACCTATAACCAGAAGTATCATGTCTGACTTTATCACCATCATTTTTATATACTTAATTCTTTATTAAATGGAACCTAAGAATTGAAAGGGAATTACAAGTTCCCTTCTGCTTGTCTATACAGAAAGGTTGAGAAGAAATTACCCCAGGAAGTAAAAAATCATTCAAGACTCTGACTAAGCTGCCAAGACCATTAAACAAACCCACAGACAAGTACCAAAGTCCAGCAAAGCAGCAGTGCAGAACAGAAACCCCACAACTGCATTAAAATACTGTATCTTCCTCGGCACCACAGAACCGTACTAGACAGAACACGGCTTAGTGCAACTTCAGATGACTGCTCTTCTAATGACACAAGATCAAGACAGGGTGGACTGCACGAGAGAATTTCATTCACTCAATCCAGTAGCAATTAAGCTGCCTCTTCAGACTGACAGTGATTGCAGTAAAGCTGTTAGCTGGATAACCTAAGGAAACTGGGCTTATGCAATAGTGCTGTGACTATCAGTATCCCATCTCCTCCCCCTTCCTCCAATCAGTTTAATCACTTTGTAAATCACTGGTCAATTTTACCCATTTTTGTTAAAGGTCTCACAGATAATTAAGTTCCTAAATAGCGAGATGGACAGGTAGATTATGACACTCAGATTAACATCTCCATGCAGAAAAGGCACAAAGACCTCTGTTATTCCCCACCATGTTTAGCCGAGGCCAGTGTGTCCAGGGCTCTCAAAGAGCCACTGTTATTGCCAGTTTACTCCTGTCAGCACCTCAGAAAGATTATCTGAGGACATGGGAACGCTCTTAAAGTATGATAGGGAATGACTTAGAAGACCCCTGGGGAGGGGTGCTGTGAAGAACTACAGCATCTACAGTGCAGCGCAAGAATACACAGCAATCTACTAAGTATGCCACTCTTAGATCCATTTTGGCAACAGAAAAATAGAAAGGTCAGACCATTTCTCCCCCCACTAAACTGCTCACATGTCTCTAAATCTAACAAGATAGTTACAAGAGGAAGATAAAGACAGACTTCTCAGTGAGCCACTGCTACCTTTACATTCTTCTGGACTTGCCTATGCACAAAAGCCAAAATCAATTTAATTGTAAGACCCAGATTTACAATTCTAGCTACTTCAGAGAACAGAAAATGCATGTCATAATTAAGGAAAGAAGAGAGAGAGCAGAGACATCTTAGACATGATCTCTTATGATAAAAGGCCTGGTCTTCACAAACTAATAGTAGTGTTGAAGAGCTGCATACGTGAAAGCTTGCCTGTTCAATAGTGTAAACTGCTCTAGTAAGACGCATCTGTCACTCACTACTGCTTTCTTCTAAATCCCTTGTACTTGCAAAGAACCTTCCCCCTACTTCCTCCTGTTGTATTGCTGAAATAACATGCTGAATACCAAGAAGACAGTAACTATTTCACCCTTCAAAAGCTACCTGTGAACAATGATTCAGTTTTCTGAACGCTTGAGCTGTAACTTTAGGGTTATACCATAATCAATAGCCCTTGGTTGTCAGAGCAACTGTGCATAAATAATCCAGCCCTTCCGAGCAGCTGCAACTCAGAATCTGACGTGCTTCATCCAAAATCCCCTATTACATTACTGACACATTAGGGACACTTTTTCTCTCCCTATTTTTTAAGAGAAGCTGGTATAAAAATGGAAATTCTCCCCTTCCCACTATGATCCACAGATTCAAGAAGTATCCTTTGGATTCAGCATGATTTGGTATACAGACAGAGGTATACTGCTCCAGCCTCCAAGTCAGCACTGTCACAAGTCACCACAGGACAGAGATGATTCAGAATCTCTTCTGTACTTGCTGCCACCAAGCCACTGCAATCCCTTGCACCCTTTCCTTTCCTCCTTTATGGGCCTCAACAAAACCAGTCACTTATTACTCCATTATCAGACTAAGCCTTCATATCCCTTGTCATCAAATTACTACACCTACTTGAAATCCGGACTTTCAACATGCAACTTGGTTAACAAGCTCAGCATTTTGTCTCCCTTCTCTCTTCCCATTAACTGAAATGATTCTGCTACCAAGAAGTGTGTCACCTTGCTTGGCTTAAATAATTTCAACTTTCTACTTTTTGATCTTTCTTATCTTTTGCTTAAGACAAGGAAATGAAGCAATCAGGTGTCTCAGAAGTTATCAATTAAAGTATATACAGTACTGTGAATATAACTGGCCCTCCTCAGGACTTCTTCCAACAGCTCCATGTCCTTTTTATGTTGAGGATACCAGAACCGCACACAATACTCCAGGTG
>NDXB01052897.1:0-31917 GCA_002631895.1 Agapornis roseicollis
CCCCCCAAAAAAAAAAAACAAAAAAGAAAACCAAATAAACCCCCTTAGTGTTTTGAAGTACAAGTATTCATGTCAACTGGAGTTTTACACAGATTCATGTGACGTATTGGAACATTATGGCTGTACAGGATTATCCTCCTAAGAGAATACTTGAAACTGAAAATGACAGAGGAATATTCTGAAGTAATTTCACAGAAGTGTGTAACTACCTTTGGTTCTGAAGCATTTTTCAAAGCACATGTGTTGGGCTTTGAAGACATGGTATCACCTTTATCTTCACTTGTACATTAGAAAGACTATAAACTTGACACTGACTCACAGAACCTCAAAGGTTTCCATTCCCCCATCAGGTGGGCTTTTTCTAATTCTGACTTTAAAGCCAACCAAAACATGTTTCTGTGTGTGCACTGAGCAGGAATAAAACAACAACACTGTTTCAGCTGCAGCAGTCCAGGAAGTAAAACAAAAACATGATGCCAGAGCAAGAATGAAAAGTCCGCGCTGTCTCCTTTTTATCTTTCTACATTAATTACCCTGCTGATAAATTACTTACTTTGCTAGAAAGAGACCTTTGTCAGTATTTAATAGGTTATTTTTTTAAGATGATATTGCTTTGCTAGTTTCAAAGTGCCAGTGAAGTGCTGGCTAGTGGTGAAATCATTCAGGTCGAGTTCTTATTAGCATGCATTCGGCCTGTGAGCAAGTGCACAGATTGCACACAGTGATGTGCATTTCCTGAGGGACTACAGCAGAAGGAAAGATCTTCAGTATGGCAAATTTTATTGTAAGACATCTTTTCAGCAAAGCTGCCATAAGAATGGGGAAGGTCCCTCTGCCCAAGGCAGGAAATAATTCCTTTATTTGAGTACCATTTAAAGTACCTTTTTTCTGTACTGTCTAGCTAGCATTTTAAGTACCACAAGTAATTTACTACTGTTGTGGAACCATTTTCAGTCTCTTCACTTTATGAGTCCTTTTTGGTTTTGAAATCAGAGCAGCATTGGGGTGAATTACCACTTTAGTGCAAGTTACAGAGGCATCAGAGTCAGCATAATGATCAGCTTCTTTTGCACTTCTCATATTATCTTTACCTGTAAGTGAGACAAACGCTTAACTCCTACCAAGACAGGAGTCACAAAACAATTGCTTTTACTAAACATTTTAAGTTCCACAAACACCACATCAATGAAACATAAAAATGCAAACTAATTTTGACCCAACGTCAACAATGTAATGCCGACTGAAAGCAGATGCCCTTTTCCTCCAGCCATCAAACTTTAGTTAAATCCACCCAGCCAGAAGAAAGGTCTAAGTGTTATATCAAAGGTTCCCCTATGAGCCCTAAAGGCAGTCTGGCAACAATCACTATGGATCCATTCATCACCTGGTGATTGCAGGAGTGTTGCAGTAGTACTTCATCCTACTCCTTCCAAGGCCACAAAGCAGCCCTTTCACAGCAAGCAAAACAGGGATCTTAGACCTCCTTGGTCTGTTAGATGAGATTTTACTATATCATGGAAATAAAACCAAACCTAGAAAGATGCCATTAAGGCTTATTGTTAAAAAATGATGAAAAAAAAATCCATGTAATTTTAATTATACAGAAACTAGAGGATATAGTGGTTAAAATACAGTGAGACAGGCTGGACCTGGTTTATGTATTCTGCCCTTCATATTTGCTAATTCCTGTGCTAGCCAGCAAGGCAAGGCTTACCGCTTTTTCCCCTGGTGAGGCTTAAAAGTTAGCCCTTCCACCTTACTTCAATGCAGTCTTGTTTTACTGAAAAAATATTGAACATCCTGGACAGTGAACTAGCTGCTTCCAAGCATTTCTTTACATCAATCACAAAACAACGAGTTGCTGAACCTTTGCCAGAGTGATCTTGGCTAATGGAGGGACAAGGCGCTTATCCTTTGGAAAGGGGTGGCCATGGAAGTGTCCTGAGTTGCACTGTGCTTGCTGCAGCTTGTGCAGTGTTCCACTGCTGGTTTATTTATGTCTTACCAGAGTAGAAAACATAAGTTTAAGTAAATTGAGGTCACCAGATGTAGTAAGCTTCTACAAATCTAACTCAGGCACGGTATTAAGTTCTTGGCAAGCTTTTGGTAATATGATCACCTATAACAAAATAACCTATTCACCGGCATGAGCACGTCAAAACTCACTTGAATCAATGGGTCTGTGATTAGTTAGACCAGCCATGAAGCTACTGTGTTTAGCAGTACTGGACACTGACCAAGTACACTGCTATAGTACTGGTTCTAGATCCCACTGCCTATGTGCAAACATTAAGTTGACTAGGACAAAATACTGACTCAAGCCTTTGTATGGGATACAAATTTAAACACACGGTTCTTTTGAAGTTCAGGAAAACTCTTTTTTCTGTTTTCACTACTGGTTGCAATCTTATTAGCCTGATGAGGCCGGGAAGCAAAATTGCTAGACAGGTTTAAGAACTCCTTTACCACCCCAACTGGAGAGAGGAAATACTCGTGACATGATTCTTCCTTGGGATGCAAAAGAAGGAAATTTCTAGTCCATGCTGAATCAATCACTCCTCATTTGCAACCTGTTTAAAACTTTACAAAGCTCTAAAAGTCTTTCACTCTTACTGAATCCAAAAGAGAAAGAAAACCTTTGTTCAAAAACATTAAGTAAAATCACAGAAAAATGTGAGTTATGTAAAACTTACTGAGATCAGAAACATCAACCTGGAAATAGGCATACTGGTAACACAACAGTTGTTTTCATTTTTTTCTGGTAGCGTATAATTGAACTTCATGTAGTTCTATGACACTATAATTGATCATATAAATCTCAGTGAAGTAGTGGTTATAATATTTGCTCAGCTAACAGGAGACTAGATGATCATTTTAGCAATTCTTTTCCCTGTTATAAAAGTGGAGTTCAGTTGTTGAAGGAGCGATAACAGTATCACTAGCCTTGTGATGTTATTTATCTGTGCAGAGCTGCAGGCTGTAAAGAGTTTGCTCTCTAAGCAGAGTTAAGTTTTGAGGCAGACTCCCTGGAATCCCCTGGAATTAGGGAGGGGGGTGTCCAGAAGTAGCCAAGGAATAAATTTACTGAACAATGTTTTCCAGGCCCCAAAACCTTTCCAATTATACAGTCAGACTTTGCACTATGGATTTCTCTGTGAACAGAAAGCAACTTGCTTCTGCGTGGTAGAGGAAAACTAAGATATAAGGTTAAACAGATATGACAGATACTGGTAAGACTACATGTCCCATTGCCATCAGCTTAAACTGCAGAAATAAGAAATGCACATAAATCTAAGTGTTATGTTATCCTGTCTGTTTCTCCTTTTTGCAGTAGCCCCCATGAATCACGTATGTGGGAAACCAGGCCGTAAGTGTGACACGCTGAGAAGTACTCATTTAAGGCATCAGCTGCTCTGCACCATCCTGGTGAGGCGGATCAGTATTTCTTCTGTAGGGAAAATCAAGTAAGTTTTTTTCTCAACTAATGCTGTCATTCATTCCTACCTGCAGACTACCTCACAGGTGAGAGACAAGAGTTCACTATTAGGTTTCCAGTGGGCTTAGTTCTCCTGCAGTTAGCACATTAAAAAATATTGGGACTATATTTCAGTATTTCTAGCTCATGCTACACATGGTATTCTGACAATTGAAAACTATTATATTAGCATCTTCTATTTATGAAGAGGCAGTCATCACTTAACTGATTGTATTTCAAGAGTCATTTTGCACGTAAAAAGGAGAATGGAGATGTTTTTCTTTAAATTCTGCTTATAAAGCCACCCTCTTTCATTGAGGAAAGTGTTCATTACACAGATTTGGGGTTTTTTTTTAAACTATTCCTTTATTACTCAGTTCCATAGTTCCAGTCTGCAAAGATTTATTCCTTTTTTTCTCCATTCATGGAATAATCTGGGGAATGGCTAAAAAAAATAACATCAACACTTTTACCATCCATACACTTTATCACTGATCACAGTGGTATTGATGGATTTGCAACATTTAGCCTTGCTTTGTTTGAACAACTGACTTGAAATAACATTATAATGCAATGTTAATCTGTCAAAACCTTCTGTAGAAAATTACTGTCAGTTATGTTAAAATAATGCATAAATTTCTGTCCCACACAGAGTGCAGGCACTGGAATTTTCACAAACAACTTTTCAACAACTTGGCCATTTGTTTAGTTATATTCTAAGAGCTTGGCTTTAAGTGACCAAGTTTTAGAAACCTTTAACTACAGTTCAACCGCAGCTCCAGAAACGCTTGCTTTAAGAAAAACAGAGAAGCTCCAACTATACACAGCACTTCTTAAATTTAACTTATACTTGGAGGCTTTCATCCAGAGACTATTTCAAGGCTTTTTCGGCCTTGGAGAACTCGAGCAAACGCCCAATAAACATAGCTTCAGTCCCCTCTCACTTCAGTGAAAGTGCATGATGAGTTCACTGTGAGCCCAGCACACTATCTCACACCAGCCAGGTGGGAAGACCAGACAGAAGCTTAGAGAAGCTAGCGACTATTCTGTTGCTTTGCTACAGTTAAACTTACACTAACATTCCAGATAGCATTCTCAGGATTCCACTGGAGAAAACAAAGGAGTTCCTGTTGTGGTTCTCTAGGAGAAATACTCTATCAGAAACAATGTCCTCAGGAGAAGATACAAAGCGCAGATAGATGCCAGGGCTGCAGACACTTTCAAAGACATGGGCTACAAATATGCAGCAAACACTGCTCAACACAAGCTTCCCATGTTATGTGCTATTAATTATGCACTCTTGAAAACACACAGAATGCTGGATATAGGGAAAAACCCCACCAACATCACACATAACATGCCCATTCCTGCACTGGAAATGACCTATTGAAAGATCTGGGAAAAGTCTTTAATTTTACCTTTCAGCTCCTCTGACTCTGAATAGAGGTGACAACATACGAACTAGAAAGTGACAAAAACACTTAAACTCTTCTGTCATCAAATCATGTCATTAATCACACAACAGCATGAATGCTCTGACAAAGAGAGTTATGATAGGTTTCAGAAATCACTATAGACGTCACTTTACTGCAGACTTAAAGTAAATTTAGTAAATATAGTCAAGGTAAGCCAAAGAACAGCTTTCCCTGAAGAAAATAAACAGTATATGGGAAACTACTTAAACACAAGAAGCAGCTAAAACTAGGGCCAAATTATGTGCATTCCTGAAGTAAGTGAAACTGCTCATAACAGTAAAAGCTGGATTTGGGGCTAAAGGACTAAGCTTGATTTCCTATCAGCGTACAAAAGTGTGTATGTGTTTTGTAAATAAACATCCTCCCCTCCCCACCCCCAAGAATATGTAAAGGAGCATCACAGAAGCAGTCTAAGATTCAAAACCCAATGAATACTGGAATTAAGAATGCTCTCATCTATTCCCCTTTGCCTCTTTATAGCCTGCAGTTTGATGTTGTTTACTTCAACAATGACTATGGTTCCTTTTGAAACCCCACTTTATCACTACAGAAAAGCTTAAAAAAAAGTTGCCAATGAAGCTGATCTGTAGAGAAAGGATGGTTTCAGAATAAATTGCCAGTCTAAACAGAGGGAGTCTGTCCTTGCCTTGGTTACATCATCAACCCTACTAGTCAGGCCTCTTACTTAAAAGTGTTCTAGATTTGTTTGTGACCCGTTTCTGTTCTGCATCATCTCTGCAGAAGCTTAGGACATTAACAGTGACATCTGAAGGAAAATAAAATGCGTTGTTCATAGAGCGTAAAGAGTATAAAACACTAATGCTGAAAATACATTAATATGCTCTGGGAACAATTTTATTCCATCTAACTTTAAGAAAGCTAATAAAGATGCCCAGTTCTGAAGCCTTGTCAACTGCAGCTCCCTACATGAAGACAGAGTTTATGACCAATTTCAGTGCTACAGTTAAGCAGAATGAATCTAGGCACAGGTGATGTTTTACAAGAACAAAGCTGTTGAAGATTATGGCTGTCATCCCTCTGTACCTAAGGTCTCCAGCTGGAAAATGATCACAGCCGCCTCCACAAGGTGCCTTGTTTATTGTGAGGCATTTGGGCTGAATGATAAAAGAACCAGAAATACACAGGCTGGGAAAGACATCAGCATAAAGTTTACACCTGGTACCTATACAAGGTATTGCACTGATTTGTCACACATACATGAAAACACACTTCCTCTTTTACTACAGCAATGATCTGGGATAAAAATGCATGCAATCGTGGAATTAAGGACTGCATCATTCATGGGAATGCTCAGTACAGCAGTAAATGTTCCTCAACTTGTGAGTGTTTGGCTATATGACCTTACCTCAGTGTTCCATGACACACTTCTGAGGAGAGGTTAAACAGTTCTTGGTTTTAAGCTAAACATTTAAAGGCTTTGGTGATCAGTTTCTTTAAAAGCAGTTGTTTGCATATAGGAGAAATATATTAATGTATTCTTTGCCAACCACTTCCTACCGGATGTAAATGTGGGTGAACCAAGGGACTAAAACGTTTTGAGGAGCTATCATGCAATTCTTGCATTAAAAATTTCAAACTACAAGATTTTATATAGAACCATAAGAGGCTTACACAGAGGAGGGAAAACCACCAACCACTCTTTACAATAGTGATGAGGAAAGTCAGGCAAGAGTAAGGAAACTAAAGCAAACATCTTCCTCAAAGTCCTCAATGAATTGCACAGAACTTCACCTTGCACTACTTTGGGGATAGGAAAAGTCCTGTTAAGCAAGGAAAACTGACCTTGGCGTGGCTGGCTAACATTAAGTCAACTTTAGAAACTGTTGTCTATCTTTTTTGCCTCGTCAGCAGGTAGCTTGGTGAAACCTAGCTTTATATCCTTGAAGGCGTGCCCCGCAATATCTAGGGACACATTACACTGGAGGTGCTGACGGAGAAGGGACATGTTTAACCTTGGCGGGGGGAAGAAGGGGAACTTAACAATAAGCAGTTTTCTTTTAAGCAGCAGCTGGTTTCTTGAACTTCACTTAAGCAGAGGAAGTAGCATCCAGCTGGGCTACTGCTATAACAAAGGCTTTGACTAGCTCAGAAAAGGGGCTGGGCAGAAAACGGAGGAAGAAAAAAACCAGCTCCTGATTTCTTATATAAGATACTTTGTATGCCAGCATAGTGTCTTGAAGCTATTCATCCTTGGAATCCTCTCTTCTCCTCTAAACTTGTTGCTGCAGAAAAACTGGGGGTTTGAGCAATTTCAGTGTTGCAAAAATTGTTTCTAAGAAATAAAAAAGCAACTAAATATTTTGATGCTGCCTCATAGAAGAGGAATGTTTAGCACAAGCACTATTGTGATAAGTGCCATGTAAGGAGATACACTCAGAAAAACGGCCTCTTCCTCCCCTTCCCAAGGATTCTTGGATACTTTGGCAATATTTATTTTAGGCCTATCAAAAATAGAAAGAAAAAGAGCAGGGGTGGAGGGCACCAAAATGAATCCTCTGGCAGCTTGGGAGGGCTCAGAAGTCACTCTCTTCACTCGGAGGCAGTAATTCAGATGCGGGTGTTGGCTAGAAACTCAAACTCCTCAGTGATCTCCTCACGTATTGCCACTACAACATTACTCTTAAATATTCCAAGCAGAAATACTGAGAGATTGCCCAGTAAGAAACAGTCCTGATACGAGAAGATAAAGCGGACATGCATTCTAAAAATAAATGAAGATGATCTTTGCAGTCTGAAAGCAGCAGCCAAACTCCTGACAGTCCTTGTCCAAGTAAAGTACTCAGAAGTCCATTTTAGAGGAGATTGCCAACTACACTCACAGCATTTTACGCTTTGAATGGAGCCTCTTTAGGAAGGATGACAACCACTAATGGAAAAAGGATTACAAACTGGAGCGTAGTTGGAGAACTGGAAAGGAAGGTCCCCTGCTCCAGGGAGAACTGTGGAAGCCCCCAGGCTCCTTTGGTAGACTGTTAGTGATGCAGGGATGTAACTGGTACTGCAGACATTCACTATCAATTGCACGGGGGTGACTTTTAAAGCTCTAACAAAGGGGAAATAAAACAATGACTTTCTGTGTTACTGTGATCTTTAAGTAAAACCCTGACGTGGCAACCATCAAAGCCAAGAAGTTATACAAGCAATTCCCCATTATCAAAATGAAAATGTGACATACTCCTCAAAATGCCCAGATTATTCTTGACTGTAATCCAGAAACTTCAAAGACAAAACACACAAGAACTGGAAGTCTGGATATCTACTAAAAAAAACAATATACCCATTCAAGCAGGCAGTTTCTAAATATCAACAACTTTTGTGTCCTGTACGTTATAGATGTGGAGTTCATATAATAGATTTTACAAGAGTTATGAATTAACATGACATAGTTAGATAATGGTGGTGGCTTAATGGCAGCTTTGATATTCAGGTTCTTTGAGTATGGACAATCTGTCAGGCTGTAAAATGTGTGTGTTATTCACCAAGAATGGCTGCCCTGCTCCAACATGCATACTGTATTTTCTAATAATTCTAATGGCCTGAACACCATTAAAAGTGCTTATACAACACTTTCATTTTGCAACTCTCTTGTCTGTATCCACAAGTACGTACAGCTACCTACCATTTCCATGAAATTATACAACAGCCATGTTTCTGATACATGATGGAATTTCTCATAACACCTTAATATACAGTAGACTATTCAAGAGGCTAGTCCTGCAGAAACTGCTTTTATTATGCTCCCACCAAAGGAGTTTGAGTTGTCTGTGAATGCCTTTATTCACTGTTGCATTAAGTTTTGCTTGCACTATCATGGTGAGAGACCTTGTGTCTCCGGGCAGACTGCTCAAGCTGACCCTGCTTTCTCCATGCATGCGTGTGCATGTGTGTGCATGGTGGAGTGGTTCCTTATAAACCTAAACTATGGTGTAATTATATGACCTGCTATTTCATACTTTTTAAAAATAAGTATTAAAATACAACAGAGTTAGTGAACAATTCAAAAGGCACAAAAATGCTCTTAAAAACCTTTAATCTACACACACACACACAGAGATCAGTTGTTAAGTGAAAATAAAAACCAGTTCCTCCTTTTTTTTTGCTTTTACCATTATAATTAATGACAAACTTCTAATTGGTTTCTTCAGTACAGGCAAGAATATGTAGGAATGACTTAAGTTTTTCCAGAACTTTTTAAAATGTCTTTCTTTTGGGGATGCCACGAAAGGAAATTCAGTGGGAAAAGGCAGAAAGTCATTCTGGTTCTAGCTGGGTAGCCCCTACAGGCACAGATTTTTACAACACGCATAAATCCCAAATAGCTTTTAGTTCTATATGAAAACAATAAAATAACAGTTTTCCAAATTACAGATAGAAGATGATGCAAGCTATTTTATGGCAAGTGTTTTTAATCTGTTGCAACTTGACTCCATAAGAAACACCAGAAAGTTTGCATCTATTTCAATTTGACAAACCCAAATTTACTCAAGCCCAGTCTTTGAAAGCCTAGATTTCTCAGAGAACTAAACTGAAAGTCTTAATTGGGATTTAATGTTTCATGCTTCAAAATGCATTTCTTGTCAACACTCTAGCTCTACAAGTTGCTTTTTAGAAAATCAGATCCTGTTGCTTGCATGACTTTTCCCCTATGCCACTGTTGGACCGCATAGTGTTTTTCCTGCCACATAAGCATGTCTATAAGAAGCCCAAACAAGTTCAGAAAGAGTTATATAACATTTTTTGCATTTTCAGGGACTATAATTAAAGCGATAAGATTATGGCAGAGATCCTAGAACAGATTAAGTGCAGAATTCTATGATGAATGTAAGTTTGGGTCATTAAAAGTGCAAACCAAGATTTTTCTTTTCTTTGAACCACATGCAGTTCTATCTCTAGGACATAAAATTTTGCATGTAGACACCTTTACTGGAGGTCAGCAAGAGTCCTGGTGCATACACTATGAACAAAAACCCCAAAACAACACCGCGTTCCCCCACCCTCCCAAGACCCAACCCAAACCCATAAAGAAATGACAAAATAAACCCCCAACCAACCAAACCAAAACCTGCTAGTAGCAAGCCTGACTCAAAATGTCTGTGCTGCATCTAGATTGAAATTCATTACACAGAAGGACATATCTAGTCATAGATCTAAGAAATTTACATGAATCCTTAGGGAAAAAAATCCTTTTAGGAACTCCAGACAGATTGCTTGGATGTACACAGGACATATTCTATCTCTAAATCCAGGTAAATCAAGAGTTTCACAGATCTTGAAAGTTGTCTGAAGGCAGCGCTTTATATTTACTTTCACATACTGAAGTGTTGGAAATAGAAAGCTAAAAGACCCTGTGGTTTGAAAACTGGAGGAAAAATAAAGTCCCCTAGCCTCCGGCATGGACAGTGTTGGTTTACAGCAGAAAGAGCCTTTCTGTTGAAAGACAGATATGAACAGCTCACCAATATAATATACTGCTACGTATTTCTCTTCACACAGATAATCTCTCTCTGCATTAATAATGTGACTGTGGTGTAACATGGAAGAGACACCTGTTGTGGCACTCTTCTTTCTAGATGATGACCAGCAGCTATTATTTCCATGCATCTTCAGTCATAAGCCTTCAATATTGGACTGTAGTCCAAAGCATTTTACGTGGGATTTGAACTGTTTCTCTAGTATTGATTCACATAGAAATGTAAAAACATGAGAATCCTGTACGAGTACATATTAATGGATTTAAGTGGAACCCATGGTTGAAAATCACTGCAGCAGACCTAGCTTTCATCTGTAATGTGAAGGTGGTTTTAGTCACCAATATATATATGAAAACTCAAATCAACTCCAGAAGAAAGCCAAGATTTTTTAGACACAAAAAATTAAGAAGGCAAACTTCTTTAAACAGCTCCAAAAGTCTTCAAATGATAGCAGACACATTAAAGAAATGGTTATTGAAACAACTAACCTGTGCATAGAGGAATCTGGACAAACACAGAACACCCAGGAAAGAAATATAGTCCAGAAAAAAACTATGTGCATTGAGTGCATGAATATACAAATGTATTCCTGCAAATGTTTTTTACACATGGTTTGGCCAGAAAAACAACAGCACACTAATCTGTTTATGTCTCCTGAAACATACTGTCCCGTATCCTCTTTTCTGATTTAGAACAGAAAACAGAAACTTGCATAGGAGTCATCAAAAAGTGTGTACAAATAACCAGTCAATTGGGGTTTAGGACATACAAGGAAACACCTCATGATACACAATTAAAACTGCAATGGCAAACTCCCTTGTGCATGCCTTTCACACCATTTCATCTATTTTACTTTCCTATTTTATCCATTTCACCTCACGAACTCCCATAACAGTGGGTAAGACACAAAGTACAGCCAGCAGGTTTGGACTTGCATTTATCTAACTTAACAAGGTCTTGTTCAAACAGAAGATGTCAAGATTGCAGACTTGAAACCAGCAGCCATGCACCTGGCACTGATGCTAAGTAGAAAAGCAGAGCAGTGGTCAGAAAGCAAGGCTGATCCTGCCTAGAGAGCTGACAGTCCTGCATGGAGACAGTGACAGGCAGTCACAGAGGATATTTGAGCAAGTTCAGACAAAACTGCCTGAAGAAAGGGGAATACACAAGGATGAGCAAGTTCCTTAAAGATCGACGTGTCTGGAGAGAGCCAGCACCAGTGCACATAATGCAAATACTCCCTAGCAATCTCCATCTGTTTTCCAAATTTGGTGCTGTATTTGATATATAGAAATCTACCAGCCAGGGGTCTTTTTCCTGTCCTGTAAAAATCCACATTTTATATATTTTACATTCTGCTTTGGATCATCCATTATAAAGTTGCTACTGCATAGGAAACATACTATCTAATCCATGTAATTGAATATTGTGCAGAAGTGAAACAGTTACTTCCAAAGATAAAGATGGGAAATTATGGCATGGCACCTTACGAGTATAATTGATTTATGTATAGCAAGTACTACTGAGGCTTCATTGACAATAAACACTAGAACAAGGAAAACTTAACCAAAACCCCCAACACAAACCCCAGAAGCAAAAGAGCAATTGCACATGCTGCTCACATAGTTGCAGCGCCAAGAGCTGAATTTCCGAGAGATGACAAAATGACACATCTCATCTGCAATGCATACTTCTTTCCTGTCACAGCAGAGAAAAAAGAAGGCTAATGTTTCTGACCCTTGTGAAGTCAGTGGGAATATAACTGTTATCTTCAAAAGGATCAAAACTGACCCACAAATCTTGTTTTCCATTCTCATGAGCAACTTAATAGCAATCATGAGAATTGAGCTTAGGATCACATATAAGGTGATTACAGCCACAAAACAGCAATGAGAAACAACTGCAGTTCAAATTTTCTTATTACTCTTTTGAGAAGAAAATCCATTGCTGCCTGGTTAGGCAGAGCTACACGGCTGACAGCTGGCTTAGGGTCCCAGCAATGAACTGCTATGGAGGAGAATAACAGCTTCTTCCCCACGCAGTGCCTCGCAGGCACCAGTGAGTGTCAGGCAGGTTAAGGCTGCTCAGTGACACACAGATTATTTGTTGCTACTTCAGTTTTCAGCTCTTACCAGCAAACTGATACAACTCATCCACACACTGGAACACATGCAGTGGAAAGGCTGGGTAGCTCTAGCAAGAGGGAGCAGAGGGGAAGATGTCCTCATCCACCAGCAGCAAGGCCTCAGATCAGGGTGCACATACCATGAAAACACATTCTCAATTGGTCAAATTTGTCAAAATGGCCTGGAATAAAATGCCAGGGTTTTGGTTTTGTACAAAGAGATCCAACCTTTTTGTTTTCCATTTTTCGCCCCTCAATAGTTAATTTCTCTTTTTCAGCTTCATTGAATTCAAGGCAGTTACCATTAAAACAAACAAAATAACTTCAATTTCCCCACCACACACAAATTGGGCAATATCCTGAAAAGCGTTTTCAGTGACTTATACCTGACTGCCAGATATGGACTGAGCAGATTTTCTGTGTTCTTTCCATAAACATTCTCATCAGATGACAGACTGCAGCAGTAAAATGTTATAAAACAATCCTAGAATCTACACAGTGCCATCACACAGTATCTTGCTTTCACCATTATGAGCCTGATGAATGCAAAATAGCTTTCATGGGCTCTGGATCAAATCACAAACCCAGTTACAACTTCTGTGGCTTCACTCAACTCTTCCATGCAAACAGAGATTATGTAAGAGCATGAACTTTAAGACATATAGTTAAAGACAGAGCTTTCGGTACCCTTTCCTCAATACAAAGGCTGACTACAAAGAACACATAAAGATTACAACCATGCAAAACTAAGTACAGGCTTTGATAAGCAGCAAGTAAAAATGAAGGATGTCTACACACTGAGGTGTGTTGCTTACCTGTCAAAAATCCCATCCCATGAGTATAACACCAGCAAGCTTTAAAGTAGGTCCAACAGCTTTTTATAGTAAGAAAATAAGCAGAAACAGCTAGTGTCTTGGTTAGATTACAAGCATCAGCTATGAAAATGTCAATGGTATTTATGAACAGTGGAGTGATGGAAGCTTCGGAATAGTTTGAGAAGATATGGAAAATTCCTTTCCAGATTTTTTTTTTCAGTACATATGCAAAGTTAAGGCAAAATGCCTTTCCTTAAATAAAGCATGAATAATGCATTTTCTATGGATAATGCAAACAGGATTGTAACTGAAAATTTTAAAAGACCACCCATAATAAGTATTTGCTGAATTCCTAAAATAGAGCAGTTGTATCTGTGACTGCTGACACTCACTACCTCCTTCTTTCTTGTAGATAGATTCATTTAAGTTTGAGAGCCCAAAAAAAGCTATCTTACTTTTCTTTATTAATTAACTGGTTACAACCCTGTGTGTCAGAGAGAAGCACATTTGTGTTTCTTTTTCTAATTTCAATTATTTTAAGCTGTAAACTTCAAGCTGTGGAATGTTCTGTCCCTGAAGTGGCAAAGCTTTTCAGGGTATCAAAGCTTACTGTAATATATGAACAACTTCTGCACAGTCCTCATGAAAACAGCAATTGGCGAACTGTGTATTTCAGAAATTATGTCAAAGTTTCACCTCATTACTTTAAAAGTAAATAATTAAAAACCACAGTGACTTTGTAATGCGTTTATCTTTTTGTCGTATTTTTATGTCAATGTATTTATTTTCTTTGATACCAGTTGTGATATTATGTGAAACAAGGCAAAAAGTGGGCACAGTTTTCATATTTTTTAGTTCAGGATCAAATCCTATACTCAGGCCATAAGAACTGAACGGACAGATCAACACAGCAAGCCAGTAAAGCAGAACGATGCAATCGCTGTCTGATAACTATCAAGAACCAGAAAGAAATCTATTTTAGGAGAAAAAGAACATCACTGAGATATAATTCCAGCTTTGTAAGATTACAAAATGTTGAACTTGTAGTTTTCATTTGCCCTAGTGGTTTCACATTGCATTTCTACGACTATTCCTGGGCTAAAACATGTTCAGGGAACACAACGTGCTGTTGCCTTGGCCCAGTGCAATATTTCACTCTAAGAAAAAGTATATTAATCATTAAAAAATGTACTCTGGAATTAGGAACAAAAGAGCAGCGGTAACAATTTGCAAGAACTTCGCCTTTGTGATTCAGCTGCCTTGTGGTTGTGCTAACCCAGCATTTCAAAGCAAACTTCAGTTGTACTGACACAATTTCCCAGGTCTTTACTTCCATAGGAGAGAGAAGGTCCTTTTAAATTTTTCCCCTACTTTCACCTCGAGGCTTCAGGAGAATCCTTTGAAGTTTATAACCTAAGGTTTCTGTGGGACAACAATTGACATAATTCAAAGGAGAGCTTTAAGGAAAGATCACAAATTCCTACTTGTTAAATTAACAAACATCTACCCTTACAGGGGAAACAAAAAAAAAAGGAGAAGGAAAACTAATTAAAACCCTCAGAACTCTTCATTAACAAATGACCATGTTTTTAACCTCCTAAGCATTCTACTTGCACCCCCAAATAATTTCATTTGTAGTCTGTTTATCTTTCTGAGACCAGCAGTAATCTGACAAAGGCAGCAACTTGCAAGCAAAACTTGTGAGTAAGACCAAGAAAACGATACACTTCTTCACTGTACCATGATAAGATCTGGGACCTTGTTTTCCATAGTTTAGATTTCTTTATTCAAATACAGTACAGCAAATTCAGTTTGCCGAGACACAATGTTCTCTCTGCTATCTGTCACTTGAATAATGTAATCTAGCATTTGCTTCAAGAATAATTTCAAAAAGAGCCCATAAACTCGTATGTCCTCTAACCTCTCCGAGCAGTAGCTTCCGCGTTTCCTCAAAGAATGTAAACAACTTTAAAAACAACATACTACTAATGGATAAAACATTACTTTTCTTTGGACAGGGGCAGTAAATAAACCTCCTTTCTGTCAATGCTATTTGCAGAATGATGTTAACTGTGAGCTCAGATAATGGTTAACAAATTTCAATGAAGTCTGTATTGTGTATCAAATCCTGAACTTGGTGACGTTTTAGGTTCTAGGAAGCTGCCTGTGGCTTCTAGGACTTAAATCATCAGTCTAAATCCAGCTAAAAAGCAGAGTGAAACAATACGCAGATATTAGGTTACACATGCGGCTGAGATTACATGTTACCCTAAAGGATATTTGAACCACTTTGAGTGTTTTATATAATAAGACCACATTGAACTGCACTGTGGAAAGCAGTTAATCTCCTTGGGCATATCACTCAGCAACAATTCTTTCCTAACTTTTCCCACAGATTCATGGCAAATTTCCAAAAGTTCAGAGATTTCGTGAGTTTAAGCCTCTTTAAATTCAGATTGCCATCTAAAACTCCCTCATTTCTGATCCAGAAGTCTCATTAGATACGATCTTCCCATTTCTTGTTATGCTAGAAAAGCTCTGCGAGCTTCCTTTCCTATGCAGCTGCAATACAGCAGTTGCCATTAAAGGATGTGCTGCTGAAATACTGCAAGCACAAAGGGGATGTTTATACATCTGCAATGCACAAAGTGAACATGTGGCATGAGCCTGTACAAATGAGACCTCAGCAACATGACCACCAAGTCTCTTATATCTGAATGCAACCAAAGAGGACGTTCCAGGAGTCAGATACATCACAGGGCTATACTGATTTTTAAATCCCTGAAATCAGTCCCTTTTTCTGCCTTTTATTCATGTATTCATATATATATATTCATATTTATTCAGTCCTTATTTCATTTTTAGTCTTTAATTGTCTAAAAACACAGCCAGTGAGAGTTTCCAGGTGTCCAAAGAAGCTAATTAATTCCTCTCTTAGAACTTCTTCTCCTACTGTATGGGTCCATAAATGAATCCATAGGTTACACTCCTCAATATGTTCAGGCCAGCTATTCTACTTTCTGGAAGAGTTGTCTATACCTGATGTTTTTGTTAAGAAATGCTCAGATGTATGTCTCAAAAAGTGGATGAATTGAGTTTAAAATAACCTTTATCTAATTTCTACTTCAGAAATTCAACAAAACAATACTACAGGCTGAAAATCTGAAAGAGGATGGCATCACTCCTTGGCATGCTTCTTAATTAAGTCTAATGCATTATGCATGATGCCCTTTTGGCTCTGACATGACATTGCCAGCTGTGGTTCACTGCTTACATTCCTGATGGGAAAGTACAAGATACTGTAACACTTTTCTTCAGTACCGTAGCTCTCAGTGATGGAAAATGCAACTTGAGAACTGTTCTATCAAATTTATTATGTCCTATTGACCTGTATTATAACATGGAACATTTTATATATCTAACGTATGCATAACAATCCATTATGGAAATACACATCAAAAAACCTGCAGGGAATTGTGGGGTTTTTTTCTGAGAAACCTCAGTATGCTTAGTTGCTATTCCCAGGTGATCAGATACACTATTTCCCTGCTGTAGAAGATGATGGGGAAATAGTGCAGCTACATCACTTTAGAGATTTTGAATGGCAGGGATGCTACTTTCAAATTTAGCATTAAAAAAAGAAATGGTATCAATATTTATGCTGCACTGTAGGGTTGTCTGTTTGTAGGAGTGGTATTAAGAGGATTTCTCCACTCCTGGGTGGAGAACAAAACACAGTGCTCTCCAATATTTACATTTCCAAATATTTTCTCCCTTTTAACACTTCCCACACACAGTATTACGTGCAAAGATGCCCCCTCATTACATGCACAACCACCATATTTGGTGCAGGAAATGTCCAAGTCATCAGTCTCCTGATATTGGGATACTATTATGGAAAAATGACATGACACGCTTCACTCTGTACCTACATTTTTCGTGGGCATCTGCTTTGTCACTGTTTGGAGACAGGAAACTGGGCCAAACAAGCCGCTAGGTGTTCTTACATTAGCATTTCTTATGCAGTCCTTATTGAGATCAGAGCCTGATTTTGACTTTTCTTTGGCACTCTGTACAAATTAGCTTTCCAAAAGAGGATGAAAGGCATTTAGCAAGAGGTTAAAATTTCATGTTTCAAGAGAAAAATTACCTGAGCATACAGAATCAATGAAAACTGATAAATATATGAACAGATCCTTAGTCTACCTATAACATCCTCTGTTCAACATGTTTTCATAACCCTTCCTGAAAATGAAGCTCTTTATAAACATCCATTGATCTGTATAAGCACCACACACTGATTTCTTTTTTGTTCTATATGATAAACATGAGTTACCTGAGCCAGGCATTTTCAAAACCTATTGAAAATCATTATTCATACACCTCTCTTCACTCTCTGGATTTCTGTAGTTCTATAAATGCAACAGTGACCTTTTAAAAGCATTAATTGCATCTACTTTATTTGCCATACTTTCCTGTTTCCAGAACATGATTAATTTTTGGCAAAGCATATGCTTCACACAGCTGAAACTCTGGCAATTCACAAATATAAATTAGTCAGACAACAGGAAACACTGTCCAAAACTCTGCCATCATTTAAGCCATCCAAACACTCTGAAATGAGCAAATCAGCATGGAAGAACATAGTGTGTTTTATCTGCAGGGTGTAGGGGCTTTCTGCATTCAGGAAGCAGCTTTAAGGAGCAGTATCTTGGTTATTATTTTAAGATTGGATTTCTGAAGACAGAAGAGAGTAGTACCACAGACTTTTCAAGAAACCACTTATTACTGAGATTGTTTGAACGTACTGATCTTGTGTGTGATTCTGCAAAACTTCTTGGAAAAACTTACTTCTAGACGCTTATAAATTGATCTCTTTCATTCTTCTATCAGCTGAATGGAAAGTTAAGTACCTAAAAGGACAATTTTCCTTCTTGTGTGCTTGGCAAGGCATACGTAACACTGAAAGGAAGAATTATAATTTGGTCTCTTTGGATGTATTAAAGATAGAATGAGGTGGCCTCTCTTAAAATTAGTCTATAGAAATATGCTGTTGTTGTTCCATACACAATTAAAGTTTGTAAGTGAACCTTCAGAGTGCCTTCCATGAACACTCAGTTCCCTTAAAATGTACCACCTTTAAAAGAAAAAGGATTTTTTTGCCAGCACAGTTACTGCTATTATTTAAATTAAAGTAGTGTCACTGCATTATTATTAGTTTTAAAAGTCATACCATTCCGACAAAACCTCATTAATCCTTAGAGGACCTAGCAGTCTGACGACAACAAACTTAACCTTAGACACAGAGAGTCACTGTGCATGGGAAAGAGACTTAACAGTTATTAAATACAGTGTGTGATGCAGGAAAAGATGGATTAGTAGAACAACGCAGGAAAAGGAAAATATTTATGCTACACTGTGTAGGAAGAGAAAGACTGAGAAAATTAAGCAGAGGATGTCCCTTTGGGAAATAATTTAAAACACTGGTGTATACCAGTTTTATAATATAAGAGACATTATAGTGGAATGTATTCTGAGATCACAATATAAATCATTCAACTCTTCAGTACTAATCAGAATCTACTTACTATGAAAAGGAACAGTAACTAAAACTCACATCCCCTGCCCTCTTTTCAGTCTCATTTAAAGGTGACTACACAAATTTTTAGACATGAAAAGTGGAGAATGGAAAAAGGAAGTGTTTCACAGTAGCTTGTAGCCATTTGCTGTAAGATGAAATAACAGAGTCCAAACCCTAATGTTCATTGTCATGATCTCCCAGCCCCTGAATACTTTTTGCAATTCTATGAACTATCATATTAATAAGGACAGCCAGGACTTGAAAGGAGTCCGTATTATTCAGGTTTCCTTAGTTCTGGACAATTACTTTTTAATGACTGATCAGTTTACTAGAAGAGAACAGAAAGTGTTAATGATGAGACAGGTTACCGATCATGTTTTAGAGATCTATGTTTACTGTTTCTTACTATCAGTGGAAGTTGCATATATTCTTTATACAGAAGGCCCATAGTGACACACCAGTCACTCTCCTCCAGAGTCACGTCTCTTTACTGCTAAGTTGACATTATAGATCACCTTCTTCGTCATCTTTTTTAAGGAGATAAAACAATGCACTGAATATGTCTCCACTTACAGAATGACCTTACGTGGGAACACATAAAAGCTCTCTACATGGTTCCCCTCCATAAGCATGAGACTCCAGGCTGAGCATCACTACTCTTAGCCCACGTAATTAAGCAAGAGTAAACCCTGCTGCCATCAAGAAAGTGTTTTTGCTAAAAGTACTCACCAAAAAGTGAGATAAAATGGTGTAAACTGGATTCCCTTAAACCTTCCCACATACATATTAACAGTGTTAAAATAACCTGTTTGTGTGCTTTTGAGCAGAAGAGATAAAGGGTAATTTATGTTATACCCTACCCAAGTTTCATCCACCTTGCAAATGGTGTGTGGTGCAGAAGACACGTTATGCCAAAACTAAAATTAGTCGGAGCACATGCTAAAAAAGGCAATGAAATTTTTATTGGAGATGCAAACCCAAGTGCTTTGTAAATTCCACTTCTTTCCCATGGTGAAATTCTCTTGTGTACAATTATAATTTACTAAGCTTGCTGTTGTTGAAAAAGAAAATAATAAAAAAAAAGTTGCATTAAAGTGCCCAAATGAATTCTAAAGAGAATCATTTCCTGTATTTAGAAAAGAAGCTGCAGAAGAATCAAATTTTATATGCAGTTTCCTTTTTCCTGACTCTTCCTTTGGGGTGCGTTAGTTGTTTACTTCTAAGAGCAACACCTAACAAACACCATATTAAATGCTTTCCCAGAACACTTAAGTAAACCAGACTTTCTTTAAATAGCTTTTAAAACAGTTAACAAGCATAACCGAGCCCTCCTGATAGCTACCCATGTGGGCATTACATTTCCACTTATTTTAAAGACAGGTTTCATTTTTGTAAATTCATTTTTGTATTGAATCCATTAGTGACAAATTGTGAATAGTGCTTTATGGCTATAAAATACAAGAAAAAAGCACAAGGGGGGCTAGGACAAAGGACCAGTGGGTTCATATAGGCCATGTACTCAGGTCTCTTCTGTCCAAATGGGGGATCCTACACTAGGTGTGAGGATGGTCTTGAGACTTAGGTAGAGGAAGAAGGACAGAAAGGAGGGTCACTGCACCTAGCTGCAGGGCAGCAGATCCTGTGACAAACCAAGCAGGCACACTTCTTCCAAGGGGGGCTGCCACAAGGTGGATTACTCTTATCCTTTCCAAGATGAATCTAAACTAAGAGCCATAATCTAGCCTCAACCTGTAGGATATCATTTAAAGCAGCATTGTTTGGTTACCCTGGTGGATGAGAAATGATACTCCATTCATACACAAGCTGTAAGATTAAGATTGCCAGATGAGGAGCCAACCGGCATGGTGTTACCATGGCCGCAGTGCAAAGCTTATACAGAGATTTTGTGGACCCAGTAAATGCTGGGTCCGCTCCAGTTCTGTTCAAAGTCTGCTACCCCCTTTGGCCTGTTTGGATGATAATATTGCTGTCTCCTCTGATCTTTGCTAAAGGACTGTGTACAAGACAGACAGGCTTGCCAAGAGAGTTACTGGCAAAGCATCTGGTAGACAGTCTGAAAATTACTCCCCTCAAACATGCCTCAACTGGAGAAACACATTTTCCCAAAAGGAAAAGCACGTAAAATATGGTTACAGCTACTCTGTCCAAAAGATACGAAAACAGTACCTACAAGGCCTTTAGCTCTACCTATTATCCTAAAAGCCTCCTGTCTGCACATGATCACATCAGGATTAAAATCTTGGAAGTTGAATTCTACACTTGGCTACACCAAGATGTTTCTAACACAGTGAACACAGACCTAATATGCAGGCCTGAGGACCAAAGTAAAAATCAGTGCAAACTCCAGCTTGCCCTCACCTATTTCATGATGGCAGTGAATTCTGGCCACAGATGCTGACTCGGGACTATTCCTGGGCTTGTCAAAGCCTCAGTTGGTTACAGCAAAGCAATCTATGGAGCTGCAGCTGCAGCACTCACTTGTATACATGCAAACTAGGAAACAAGCCCTAGCTTTGAGAGGGTGTGAAAGAGTCCTGTTCAGTTTGGGTGCTACATCACAAAATAAAGTGTTTCCTGTCTCAAAGAGAAGCATTTAGGCTCTTATGATTGATGCTGGAGGAGTAATTCCTCCTATGGGCCCTTGATGAGCCTGGCTGCACTTATAGCCTGACTTGAAGTTTAACACTAAAAGGACTAATGTGAACAATGAATCTTCAGTGAGCTAACCAGGCTTTAATAATCCTTTAAGAGCAGCTAGCAATAACTGAGCAGCATAATAGCAAGTTTCCCAAAACCGGGTCATCATGCTGGAAACAGGGGCTCGTGTGTGTGACAGACAATGATTACAGCATTTAATCATCACAGCTTCACCGCTACAACTGTTCTTGACCACAGTGTCCACCTCTAGACAATACAGTGATCACGGTCAATGCATTCACACCATGGAGCAGTCAACAGGAAGTCTGAATTTAACATACAAAGTATCCAAATTTCTGCAGATCTTAGTCTGTCAGTATTTCATTTATTTACATGGCTTCTTGACTTTATGCTATACGGAACATCATATACCACCCTATGAAACACCATATGAAACACCAGGTACCACTCTAACTTCTATGGCTTCAGGAAATGCTCTGAAGAATGAGCCAGTATCAGCTAATTTTAATTTGTTATGATACAGACTGCCTGTAGAACTTGGCTGGGCACTAAAAAATAGCTACTATTGCACATATTCTGTGCATATGTACATATAATACTAGTTAAAATATTGCAGTTTAGTTTGACTATAAATATGTATTAATGTATATATAAAGGTACTATAATATAAACAGTATAAATAACATTGTTCTATGCTGACCTACCATTTTATTCTACCTTTACACCACAGTTAACACTTACATTGAGCAACCTTTGCCTGTAATTTTATATTTAAATTGTATTAAAATATTTTAGCACTAAAGTAGCTAAAAATACAGGGGCTAATTCAGTCTTTTGTCCCACATATGTGCAAATTCACCTAATAATGAACAGAATTGGGCCCTAAAAAGTTCTAATTTGACACTAATTAGCAATAAAAGGCAATGTAAACTTGTGTTAAACTGATTACACCCATACAGCAATATCTGCATAATAGCTTTAGCTGCTTAGCAACAAAAGCACAAGAATACCAGATAAAATGGATTATAAACTCTAATTAGTCCCAGATGAATGTAACAGTGGCCTGTCAGTTAGGTTAATTTGCACTGTGTATCATAAATGATACTCCTCTGAGCTATTACTGCAGAAGACATTTACTTTTTTGTACAAACACACATAACAGAAATAAGACTTGCTTTTACATTACCAAAGACAGTTTTGGTCACATACTACACTGATTCTTCTTAAATTAACTTAGAAAACATGATGCAAAGATATCATAAGCATATAATTCTCTTTCCTTTAGCTGTTTTACATGTTCTTACAACAATAAAGCAGGCCACTTCAAAAATGGAACTCCATTTTACACCTTCTGCATTGCTTCACCTTTCCATACTGATCCTTGTACACTCTAACATTGTATTACTAGATTTCCAAATCCTCCTTGGAAACATTTAAATACAAGCTTTACGTAGAGGAAGGACTGATTACTCTTGTGTCTTACAGAAAGGTCTGAAGCAGAAAGAGGTTCAGAGATGTGCCACAATAACAAAGAAACATTGTGACAGCTGAAATAGAAATAAAATCTCCTAAACCTCAGCTTTACAACTTCTAGCATTATCCAGACTGAGCTATATACAGCGTAAACGTGCAGAAAGAAACAGAACCTGAACTGCAGTGAGTTACAATCTAGGATAAAACAGTAGTAAGCCACTAGGTAGAACATAACAGTTCAGGGATCAACGACAGTGTAGTAGGGTCACTACAGCCTATTCCTACATGTCCTTCAGTTTTGCCAGTGTCATGTGGCTAATCCCTACTTTATAGCACCAGAACACAGGAAAGAAGTGAATGGCCTTGCAGGTCAACTCAGGAGCTGTGCTATGAATAGATACACTGCTTTTAGCATGCAGATAACTGCAATGGGAAAAATAAGTAAGATTTTATGCGTGGAATAAGTCTAACTATTTACCCATAGTAAGTGGCTTTCTTTATCCTTTACTTAATCACTTGCTTTCTCAAATAGAAATAATGCTGACTAAGGGTCCCTCAAAAGGTATGCAACTCTACCATTCAACAGGAAAATTGCTCTGCCTGTGTACAAAGCAATTTTCTTGAACGTAGCTCCCTGACAAGAGCAGGGGAGCACTATTTTCAAATTTATCTAATTTCATTAAATTGGATACAAAAGCAAATGGTAGATGGTAAAAGCAGTGAATTATTGGACTAAAGCTTTCACTGTCTTAATAAAATGGAAAAAAAAAAGAGAGAGATTTCTGGTTATCCAGATAACTCATTACAAAGTCTAAGGTATGCACATATACATTTATGCATCTTCTAGGCAGAGGTATGGAACATTTTAAGTACTATGAAGAAGTTTGACAGGGGTGTCTGAGGACTAAAGTGAAGTTTGCTATACTTCTATTTTGTCGAACTCAACTCTCCATTAAAAAAGTCTTTATTTTCACAGTTCTGAAACTTTCAGATGAAAATAAGGTATCATAGAAACAATAATGTCTTCAGAGAAAACAGCTCTACTTAAACCCCCTCTAACAGCTACCTGGCAGAACCATTATCAATAAAACCTTATGTTGATACCATTCCACAGTTGATCACTGAAGCACGGGATGAGGCTGGGGTGAAGAGGACACTGAAGAGGGGAACTGGGTAGCATCAGCATTATTGTCAGGTAAGAAATTCCTTATTGAAAACACAGGGAACTAGCACACAGATAAAGAAAGAGAAGACAGGAGGAAGGATGAAGGTGAATGCAAACAGTAGTAGTATTGAAAAAAGTAATTTTCTCAATAACAGACACAAAGACGTTCTGAACAAATGAAAGATTATGATAAGGAAACCTCAGTTATTGCAAAAGTGCTGTACCCTCTGTGCTAGGCCATGGGCAAGTTCTGTTATGGGATTGACAAATACAGAAAGCAGTATTCTTCATTTATATCCCAGTTTACAGACTACATGCAAACCAGAACTCAAGCCTTTGAATGCATTGATAGATACACTGGCCATGTTCTGACACAACAAGAAGGGAAATGCTGTCACAATATAGGAGTGTTGAAAACTACTATCCGTGTCATGCATTTAGAAGATATGCTACACTAAAATATCCAAGCTCCCTACATGTAGAACCCACATCAGCTCAGGTCCTACCTGTACTTTCTACATTCTCTGTAATGCGTAGAACTGGGTTGCTGAGCTTGTATCTTGAACTATTGCAGAAGAAACAACATATATCAGCTTTGCACAATTTTTCCTAAGCTCTGCAACAGAAGCCAGCTTTTGACTTCGAGGTCACTGTAGAATTTGGCCAAACAATCCCTGAAGCATATTTTAATATACATAATTTTAACACAGAATGTAGATTTTTGGGGGAGCTCATTTTTTGATGGGCTTAAAAGAAAAATGTTTTAATCAAAGTCAGCATTTGGATTAAGTAGGAACATGAGAATTACCAGTCCCAAGAATATTCATTTAAAATAAGGCAGCTAGATGAGATTTCTAAAAGCAAATTCAGAGAGGTAGGGCTAAAAAAACCATTAGTGTATAAAGTGTAATGCTGTTATTAGCCATTATTTGGCATGATTTCTGAATTCCAAGATAATTTTAAATATGATCCCTTACTTCTTGTCATAATGGTATTATCATTTAGTAAATGCTACTAATGCAAAGTGTGCTCTATATAAAACCCAAACAATACTGAAGCATACTTACTATAAAAAGCACATACACAACTTCCCTGCAGTGTCTGCACCTAACTGAAGGAAAACATTGATATAAAGTCAAACTCCTACATTCCCATTTTTGTGGAACAGGAACAAAGCAAGCAGCCTCATCACCTAAAGTGAACCTTTGAGTGCTCTGACAATGAATACTGAGTCAATCTCCCCATTAAGTCAGGGTGTATATGACAAATATGCTCTACTAGAAAGGCAAAATTTAATTCCAGCATGATCACTTCAGGGACCAGTTCTGCAAAGCCCAGCAGCTGTGGCACAGCATATAATCACAGCGTAACTAACTATATACTACTGTTAAATACATTCTAAGCTCTATTGTAGAATAGCTTGTGTCTTGATAAAGCTATTTTAACCATAGACCGTGTTTGCTCGAACAAGTTTTTCTACCTGTTTTTTCACTGAATCTAAGCAAACCATTCAGTGACTCATTGGTACATTTTCATTCGTTGTCATTCATGAATAATTCATAACTGTAGCAGATTTATTGCCTGTATTTTTACATATGTTTTGGATTTTTTGTTTCTTTTGAAGGATTTCACTGCAAACAGTTCATAGGCTGTGCTCAAAATAAACTCTTCCATTTTCCAGTGCTGGACTTCTAATTTGATCTGGTATCTCTAGGTGTAGTTTTCATTTTTTTGGGGAGAGTCGCTAGCCTATGCCTTGTAACTACAAATCATTTAACTCCAAGTTCCTCTGAGTTCAAGCAAAGCCACAAACTATAGCTACTCTCTGGTCAAGAGATCTAGGAAGCAAGGAGATGGTGAGAAACACTTCTGAGTATCTTTCTTTGATGAGTGGCTTTGAAGAGCAGAGAAGGTGGCACAAAGCATGATACAAAAGAGAGGAGAAGAGATGACAAATACAAAAGGAAAGAAATCTCCAAGAAACCAGAGGAGCAGCAGGGGAACCTTCTGTTATAATTTCATAGTCCACTTAATGTAGCCCTGATCTTTACTGATGTTCTGCCACATGATTCACATCAATTTGCTGATACATTTATTTACACTTCAGTGAGTTCACTCTGCCTTAGTCCTAAACGTGCCTCTCTGTTAACAGAGTTTATTCCTCACCCATACAAACTCTTTATCACTTAGTTTATCGCTTTCACATTTTGTCACTTATCTGAAGTAAAATGCTCCATTCTAGTTATAGAATAAAAAAATATATTAAAACATTTAAAAAGTATGTTCACACATATATTCAAATGAAATGAAAATCTGAACACATGAAACATCCTTTGTAGACATAAATTGTACACACACCTTCCTGAACGACTTTTTTGTGTCTGCTTCAAAGTACATAAAACACTGATGAATCTCCACTATTTTAAGAACTGTATAAACATATTTAACCTTTGCTATTTACATACTTGAAGACACTATAATCTTGATCCTACTAGCCATTTTCCAATGGCTTTCCTACTGCCCTATTTATCTTTCCTGACAAGTTTGCTGGAAGATCTTTCATATACAGCTTTTCTATAATTCTACACACACAATTATTGTGATTGCTCATTTTTGCCATACACAGTTCTGGTTAAAACATGTGGATATGTACATATTTACACATGCACACACATACACAGTGTTAACAACTCTTAATTTTGTTTGATATGCTAATTTAATTATTTGATCTACCAAATGTTTCCATTAAGTTGGCTCAGATACTCAAATGTAGTGTCTTACTGAAAGAAAACACAAAACAAAACAGAAGTGTGAAGGAAGTTGATTTCTTTTCAGGTACTTTATGTAAAACATACATATATATACTAACATCTAAACTTCTCACCTACAGGTCAAAAACTCACCCTCTTGAAAAGAATTGTATATTTAGTTCAGTGGGCAAAAGTTCAAACCTTAGTGCTCTGAAATAGTAAACAGCTTATCAGGCACTTAAAAAAATAGAGGATGCTTCTGTAAATACAATTATGTATGACTGTTGGTCTACCTGTACAACAGATTCACCATATGGAGGGAAAGGGGGGGTTGTTTGTCCATAAAGCTTTCTGGACAATCAGGTAAAAAACACTGTCAGCTCAGCTGGATGGCAAGAGAGAAACAGGAGACTGAGAAATGAAACCCTGGAATATCACGTGAACACTACTGGTTTCAAGCACTTAGACTGACTGTATTCAGAAATCCTACAGAGTCAGCTGCACCATCCAAATGTTCACTTAGATTTAAAAAGCAAGCACGAAATGTGTGCTATGAAGAGGAAATCTGTATGAAAAATCACCAACAAAGAACACACCATGGGAACAGGCTCTTGTTATCAACTCTCTCTCCCTTTCCTTCTCCCTGCTCCCCAAGCACCTTAGCATTATAGGAACTTACTCGATAAGCAGTATTCGTACTTCCTTTCTTGTCTGAACATTTTACATACAACACAGCACAAGAAAACTGAAAAGCTGAGTGTCCTGCCTTAATATAATTTCCAACATAATTTTAGAAGTTTTACTCTAAATAATGGATGTTTAAAAAAATTTGTACTGAATTTAACAAATAATCCAACAACAGAACAAACCCAGAAAATGGCACCTCATCTGTGGCTTATGCATGGGGGGTGGGGGGGGTGGGGTGTTGTGTGTGTGCTAATTTTTTAACTCACTTACTGCCATCTCCTGGTACTTAGAAGGTAAGAGTGATGCTATTACACAGCAGCCAGTACTCCTGTTCAATACTACTGAAATGCTGAAATGTCAAAAGTGCCTCAGAAATATTTTTTAAAATAAGGCAGTACTTTTGATATTGCTGCCTTTTATTCTGTAAATAGCAATATTGTTTCTTCAGAATAAACTGGTGAAGGGTTCATGCAGTTTACCTTCGTCTGGAAGCAGCAGTACAGTTGTGTTAGGTATGGATGTTTCCGTGCTAATGCCAGAATTCTCTTTTCCGTCATTGTACAGTCTACATCATCATCCTGAAGTATGACATCTTTCTTCAAGACTTTCACTGCATATACTTCATCTTTTCCTTTTAGCTCAGCTAACATTACCTAAACCAAACAGAGATTCTGTTTACATAGGAACAACAAATACCATGAAATGTGTTGTGTATTAGTTTGACTGCACTGGAAATACAGATGCATACTTGCCTGAATTAAGTTGCAAGTTTATAAAATTAAAAGTGAAGTCATGTAATTTTAGAAAAATATACCTCTGGTACTCTTCAAATTTGAAACAGAAGGTATCTATTCTGTTTGTTAGTTAAGAACCATGAAGAGAAAAAGGTTTTATTCCCTCATTCAAAACATTAACAAGTACCTGTTAGTAAGACCTCAAAAACTAAAAAGGGAAGGAAGTTGATACAGACAGGAACTTATTTCCCACTTTTATCTCCCATTGTCAGTAGTGAGATTTGAGTGACGAACTTACTATACACCATTCTGTCTGCTCTCAAGTTGTTGATTTTACCTACTATTACTGTTTAAGGTTCAAGTCCTATACTCTGTTAAGGTCAGTTCTGGCTTGGAGCCAGGGTAATCTTCAGAGAAAGGATTAGAAAATAGGGAGACAAAAGAACTGCTTCAGCCCTTCAACCCTGTGCATCTGCAGTTCCCGTATATGAAGGAAGGAAGAGTGTACCTGTGAAACAGATTCATATTTCAGTCCTCCTCTTTTATTCCACAGTTCACAGCCATGTGAAAAGAAAATCTATAAGCCCTGTAAACACAGAAATGCCCCTTCCACTCTCATCAAATCCCTACTGCAGAAAGGTAGCTGGTGAGTTTCATCTTTGCTGTGTATGTGGTATTTTGGGCAGCTGTCTAAGCCTCTTGCACTCATCGTATCTGAGGGGAAATGCTTGAGTTCCTCCAGCACCGAACACACCCACTAAGGAAAAACAAGCATACAAACTGTTCTATGAAATAAGTAAACTTGAACTGGGCATCATCTAGAAAGAGAATGAACTCAGAACTCCACAGCATTATTCCTAAGTTGATTTTTTATCTTGTTGAATAGTATGTATGTATGTCATCATTACCAATCTCCTGAAATAGTGAAAGATTGACATTTTGTTTCAAAAGGCTTGACACTAGTTAGTGGAGTGAGCTGAAACACAGAAAATGCCAGTTAATCAGGGGGCTGATATTCCTGATCTGCACAGTATAAGTTGCTCATACCCAATGGGTAAAAGGAAAATCCTAGGGTGGAAGCACTTTCTGAATGTCATTGTGAATATTTTCAAAGCAGGACAGTAAAAAAACCCCTATACACCATAAAGAAAAAGTCCCAACAAAATAAACAAACAAAACCCAAGCTACTGACCTTGCCAAAGCTGCCTTTCCCTAATACTTTGATGAAGTTGAACTCTTCGAGGCCTATTCGCTTGGTCTGGGCCTGTTTGACCTCCCCATTTTCACCATTCTCCCCAGATTTGTTAAGTTGGTTGTCTGTTGACGATGTAGCTGCTCCTCTGTGTTCCTCTCCCCGATTGTCAAATGATAATGCTTTCCTAATGTTGTTTTCCAGCTCTTTGATTTCTGTGGAAATGTGAAAAAAAGTGTTTGTTTTAACTAACCACCAAGAAAACAGCCTGTGTCTGTCTGCATCAGATTGGGAAGGAATATTCATCATTCTGAAATGCTGCGTAGACCATTCTGTGGTTAAAGGTATATATTCAGCAAACGGCTTCTCCACCTTACAGTAATCAGCCAAACCCCTGCTCTAACAGGAAGGCTGGCCTTTTAAATGAAGCAAAGAGGATGACATATCCAAAACTTGAAAGATAAGGCAGAATAGTAGCCAAATAGTTGTTGTAGTGCTCTTGGGTTTTCCTGTACCACAGAGGAGTACTTTGTTTTGAATATCCCTATCTTCCTGCAGCACTTACTCATCTTCCTGCTTAAGTATTTTAGATATTTTAGAGTTGCACCTTCAAAAGTTCAAAGGACAGTTGGGCACCACAGTCCTTGAAGTCAAACAGAATGGAGCATCTTACTCAGTTCCAGCTGTTACCAGATGCCTGCCAATAAAGGATTTTACCACTTCCTAGTGCCATTTCAAGCAGCAATTGTGTAGATCTCCTAAACAGTTCTGAAGGTTTCTCAGTGTTAAATACTCAATTTAGTCCTGGTAACTAACAGACCTTGGATGCTGCCTCAAGCTCTTGCCTGATGGCCTTGGAAGCAACACCTTTACTGGACTACTGTCTGAAATCAAAAGGTTGACAAATTTAAATGAGTTCTGCACTCAATGTTTAACAGTACTTATTACCATGGAGCTTTGGAAGTGCCTTCCCTAAAAATAAGGCTGAAAAATTTCTCAAGTGAAAACAATTTCAACAAATTTGACACATAGGTATCCGTCTTGATGTAAGTGGTTTTCATTCATCAGTTTACACACGCGATGGTACCTAAGATACCTCATAGACTTCTGATTTTTAAAAGCAACAATCAGATCAGATTCAAAAAGTGCTGCTGACACACACATTCTGTCAATCAGGGCTGTACAACCCAATGAAATGAGCTCATACCAGTGATGATTAAAATATCTGTCTTCAAAACTATGCATGAAAAAGTTCACTGAAAGGAAGCATGGTTTTACAAAGCCTTTAGGGACAACACATGCTAGAATAGCCTGAATGGATGAAAGTTTTTTTTATCACAGATCTTCAACATGGAATTGAAAGGAAGCAATTTTACCTCAAATGAAGATTGATAGACAATCCAATAGATTGAATCCAATAGATTCAAATCCAAATCCAATAGATTAAGGATTTTAGATAAATAAAGGCTCTCACAAGTTCTGTGGTACGATTTAAACGTTCTCACTTTTACAATAGAACATACAACCTCCTTACATAAAGATATTTGTTTAGGCAAGGGCTCATCTAGTAAATATCACAGTATTTTAAGATGACTGTTTTATAATTTTCCCTTTAAAAACCCTTTAATTTCACAGATTCAAATGAAAGGAGAAGCAGTCCCTTTTAAAAGGTTTTTGTCACTCATAACTTTAAGTGCTAAGTGGTAACTAATTTGTTGATTTGGTTCTACTGTCGCTGTTGCTCATAGCATTTTTACTCCTTATAAAGAAGTAAGACAAGTGACAATACATATAAATTAAGAACTAAAAAGAGATATTCAACCTTGATCACATGGAGAAGTTGGCGCTGACTTTGACCTATCGTCTTCTGATGATGCGCTTCCAGGAACTGGTTGTTGAGTCTCTGCACCTGCAATTAGCTAAGAACAATTCCAAAAGGGGTACTCAGCTATGAGATTCTCCCATGCCAAGAGGAAATGTAATTTAACAACCTTAATCCACAAATACAAATATAAAGATGTTACAGAAATAGATTACCCCTATAGATTCCCTCTGGCATGAACTCAACTATAAGGTTGATGGCATTGTATCAAATAGGGACATAATATAAACAGAGAAAGAGCTGGCAATTTAAAGAACAATAGGTTCTTAATTAGCATACCCAGCAAATGGGAAAGTTTTGAATAGTCACTATGAGTCTGTGTAGAAGTCCACATAGAATCATAGAATAGTTAGGGTTGGAAAGGACCTCAAGATCATCTAGTTCCAACCCCC
>NDXB01052898.1:0-35427 GCA_002631895.1 Agapornis roseicollis
AATTGATACAGATAAAAAGCAAAAACTATGTTCACGTTCTGTCAAAAATTCCATGGTTTAAGAAGAGGGTTATATCTTATTACTTCACATTGACACGAATCACATATTTCACAGCCTCCATGAAAAAACCTAATTAACATTTAATTTTATTCTCAGACATGTGAAATATGTTGCATGCATGTTAATCCCAAGGTGCCATGCATGCAGAACGTTTATTCAAGCAATTCAAGAGCTCAGCTGGCTGAAATGCCCAAGGTGTCTGTAAGCATTAACCCTGACCCTAACCTTGGCAGCCAGAGCCTGACCTCCCAGCTCAGGAGGATCCCAAAGGCTGCTTGCTAGGGCAGTGAACCACTGTGCAGAACACAAATCCTGCCGTTTCCCTGTAATTGGCATGTAAGCAGATTTTGGAATGTCACACTTCTCTGTGGATTGTAAGCATGTTTGCTGCATGGCTCTAATCACATCCAAATGCTGTCTGGTGTTGCCAACATCAAGGCATCTTCTGCATTCCCCAACTTCTGTGTGAGCAGACTGTACTAAGAAATTTCTAACACTGCCACCACAACAGCCAGCCCAGAGAGCTTTGCAACTAAGTCCATCCTCTCTGGACTAGGGCATGCAGACTCCTACAACTGCTGCAGCTGAAATTTCCCTTTTTCCAGTTCATTAATACAGACTGGTTCAGTCAGACCCCCATGAGAGGAGTTTGGTTTTGCATACTGTTTCTCCTCTAATCTGTGTTTGCCAGATGTTGCAGTTTAATATCCTCTTAGCTGCTCCAGCTGGTCCCCAATCAAAAGTACCCCCTTCCATCTCTCACCCTTTGTAGTCAGCCTCTTCTCACAGGGCACAGACTGTGCTGTGCTCAACACCAGTCTCCTCCTCCCTGACAGTTAGAGAAGCAGCCGTTCACGCCACTTATTATGCCTATCACGTCACCTCTGGCTCACTTCATCTGCAGAATGGAGAACTCGGTGATGACGGGCTGTAGGTGCAAGGCTGGGGCTGGGGGCTCCCTGGCCAAATGCATCTCTTGGCCATGTGGTGCTTTGGAAGCTCACAGGAGATGAAGGATAGCAAACATCTGCGGTGCGCACTGTGGCATCCCTCATCCCCCACGCACTCATCCCTGCTGCATCCCCCACCCTGCCTCCCTAGGCAGCTAGAGACAGAGACAAGGCTATGGAATGGAGGGAGCTTTCCCTCCCACCATCACTGCTGGGGAAAGACATCATGCACACCGGCTCACCCCCATACACAAGCGCATGTGGGATGTGTCCCTTGGCTCTGCTGCAGCCAAGCAGCAGGCCGTGGGAGGATGCAGGGAGCACGGGAACGCTGCATCAGGGGTCATTGCCCAGAGCCAAGCTACTCCAGGCTGTTGCCCTCCTGACAGTGTGGGGCTCTCCCATCTCAGTCCCTTCCCATCTTAGAGCAGCGTGCTGTGGGATGCATGAGCACACAAGGAAGATGGCTGCTTTGCGTCACTGAAACAGGGAAGGGCATGACATGGGAGTTGTGAGGACGTGCTGCTGGGCCAGAGCCTCTCCTGTCACTGCTGCCTTCCCTCATATGCCTTGCAGAGGCTAACAGTGTCCCACCCTTCCTCCTCTTCATGCCAGACACCTTGGGATTGGGCTAGCAAATTGCCTGGGTGCACAGCAGGATGCTGGGCAGAGCACTGTTCATCTTTCTCATGGGCATCCCCACCCCAATACGTGTCTGACCTCTGGTCTGCTCTACAAGACAGCATTGGTGAGGAATCAGAGCAGCTTCCACAACCCTGAGAAGTGCTAACTGGGATGGCACTGGTCCCCAGGGCCCCAGAAGCCCTAGTGATGCTTAAACTCCTGTGAGCTGCCCCAGCACCAAGTCCTCTCTGAGGAAGGGGCTTGGAGCTGTGCCGAATTCCTGATTTGTTTCTCTCATACCCCATCTCCAAGCACTCTTTGTACAAAACCCTTTACATTGAAACCCTCAAGTAACCATTAATTTCTTCTCTGGTACACCCATTAGTGGGTAATTTCCTTCTGATCATGAAGGCTGTATCTTATCCACGTACCTGTGTGCTTTGATTGACTTACAGCTAAAGAGTTGGTAGCAGAGAGCCCTGGAAGGACCATTTTGGTCTGAGTTTGGATGAATCAGCTCACTGCGTGCCTGTGCCTGACACTGCATGCAGCCACATTTCCGATCCCAGGGCCATGGCCTGACCTCTGTAAAAGACACATGGAGAGGACACACTTGTCCCCATAGAGTCCCCCAGCAGTGCTGGGATTCCCAGAAATGCTGTTCCACAGCACAGTCTGAGCAAAACATTCTTTTCCATATCTCCGCAATGCACTGCCTGAGTTCATGTGTGACCACAGCCATGGCCCCCACAAAGAGCCTCCAGAGGCATGCTTTGAGGAGGGGGCATCTCTTCCCAAACTAGCCCTGACCAGAGGCATAATTCACCATGCTATGACACTGCTCACTTGCCAGTCACACAGGAACCTTCTGAAGTGGATGCACCTCCAGGCTAAGCCAGTCACCTTTCTGCTTCTCTTGGATGAGGCAAAGATGAAAGGCAAAGCAGCTTTGCATGTTGCTGTAGTTTCTCTCTGAGCCTGCTCCTCTCTGACATGATGCTCTGTAAATGTTAGTGAATTCATTCAGCATGTTCCTTAGCTCCAACTTCATACAATTCGTACAACCAAACGTACAACTCTTACAGTTTTCCCATGCTCACAGCTTTTCTCTACTTATAGATGCACCTGTAACATCAGTGGATTGTTGTAATTTCTAAGTGCTTGGAAGTTCCTAATAATCTGGGGGGTGAGGAGGTGAGGGGGCTGGTTGGGTTTTAATTTGCTTCAACCCTCAGCTTTTGAGCTGCCTACTTCTGCTGTTACTACCCAGAAGAAAATATTTGTGGAAGAAAGAAATTTGTTCAGCCCAAATGGACTTTTTTATTGTCTTCTGGTTTGGGTTTGCAAATGAAGTAAGTGCTTGATTTTGTGTTTTTGTTTTTTGTCTGGCCATTGTTGTCATTTGTGAGCATCAGGCAACAGAAGAAGCTATAATTTGAGTAATTTGCCTTCCAATCTTCAAAATCTCTGTCTCATCATCCATCTTGATTAACAGCCCTTAAACATTTCCTCTTAATCACAAGAAAGTTTTGAATTACACTGAACCACAAATCAAGCCAACACAGGCCTGTCCACTAAAACCACTCTGAAATGTCTCAGCCACTTTTAGTCCATTTAATATGGATTTTTATGACATTTTAAGCCAAATATTGATAGCAAGACATAATTCATTTATAAATCTATTTCACCACCATAAATCCCTCATAAAAGCACTATTAAGCTCATTAGAAAAGGTCTATTTTTCCATTAAATCACATCAGCTAGTACAAATTATATCACCACCTTTTCACATGAGCCTGCCATTGTCCATACTAATAGTGCTTCTGCACTGATCAAAAGGTTAATTGCTCTGTGACTATACAGCTCACCCCCTCTCAGAGCCAGGCTTGCCTCCAGTCTCCTTTTATTGTAAAATGTATGAAAAAAACACTCTTTGTCCGGAGAGATTTGATCCTTCAAGAAACTTAGTGCAAGTCAGTTGCACTTGGTTGGTATAAAACTGTGCAGACCATCCCCAGGGCTGCATAGCCCCCAGGCAGGAACATGCTTGTTGGTCTTTTGTAAGGGACACTGAGCAGACCTTTGTGCTCTGCCCCAGCTCTGCCTGCAGCTCCTCTGAATGTCTCTTAGTGCCAGACGGCAACGCTGCCATTGCTTCTGTCCCTGGAATGTGCCTTGGGGTGTGAACCAGCTGGTTCTGTCCTATCTGCATGCTGCCAGCCCCTCCTGAGCTCACACACCCTGGCTAAAGCACAGCACCCAAGAGCCAGGCACTGCTCCCACTGAGCAAAGGTGGCTCTGGTGAGATACACATCATGGACTGCTCACAGTGAGCAATTTCACCCTTGACAGCAGATGTATTTCCACTCCGTATTTTGACCCGATACGGTGTAATATGAATATAGTTGCTGTTGATTTAAAGACAGAGTTCTGTGTTCCTTCATGTTCTTTCTTTGTACTTGCTATTTGAAGCTTACTATTGAGACAGGAGCTGTGATGGGCAGTGGTGGGACAGCTCAGACTGAGTCCTGTGGGCCCATAACCATGTTGTGTTAAAGGCAGGGTTTCACACACCTCGCATGGGAACCTCTTGTTCATGGGCCAAGTTCTTCACCTGAATGTGCCCTAAGGGACAGGAGAGGAAGAGGCGGCATGAAAGGAGGCAGGAAGAGAGTTGGTGCATCAGAAGTGAAGATGCCTTCATGTACAGTGTACAGCAAAACTACTGCACCTTAGCACCCATCTGTGCAGTGACTCCTTTCTCTGCAGCTTTTAAAAGCCCAGCTTTTTAACATGATTGACCTATCATCTGCCAGACAATTACTAGAGGATGTGAAGTACAGGCTACAAGGCTAAATCTTTTATTGCTAGTGGGATCTACTGTCTTAACCTTAGATGGACCTTCCTTTCCTCTTATCTTTCCAGTAGCAGCTAAGCAGGATTAGAGCTGCCATACAACAAAGGCCCATGCCAGTGAACTGAAGCTAGAGCTTTATTCAGAAGTGCAAAACCCATGGGACATTTTGTCAGTGGGGTCATGGCTCAGCATCCAAATCACATTGCTTATTGCTCTGGTCACAGTTTAGTTGTTTAATTCTCCAAGCCTACTTACAAAGACAGCTAGAAAGCAGCAAGCATCTGTCAGTGGTGTCTCAAGAGTATGTCAGTTATTTAAAAGTGATGTTTGACAAGTCTGGGGTTGAGCATCATGGTTTCAGGCTAAAGAAACACAAAGCAAGCACAAGGACCTGCAGCAGAGAAACAGCATTCATTCAAAAGCTGTGATGACAGCCTGCTGCATGTAATGGCTGAGTTGATTTGGGGTAGAAGGAAACACTCTTGATTGGCCCTTCAGGCTGGGGCCACTTCTAAAAGGTGCCAAGTATTCAACAGATCAGTCAGCCCTGATGTACAGGTAGTTTAGAAATCACAGAAAGGAAGCAGCAAAATGAAACTGTACTGAAAACAGTTGATCCTAGCCTGAAGTTCCTCAATCCGTGTGTTTGGGGTGAACTGAACAAAAAAAACCTGCAAGTGGCAAATATCTAATGCAGCAAAAACGCAGAATTGATACACTGGGAAGAAGTCACTTGCTGCAGAAGCCGATTTCATTGGAATTTATACAGTATATGATAGACATGCAAAGACTACTGGAAAATAATCACTGCTTGGTGAGCTCTGGTTTTGCAAGATCTCTTGCTGTTTGAAAGTTATGCTGCTGCAATGCTGTAAATCAAGCAGAACTGAGCTTCGCTGTGCCACAGAGGGGGAAAAAAAAGGCAGAAAGAGCTGTGAGTAAAATCTATGGCACATGGTCCATGGCTGTGCCCTGCAGCTGATGCTCAGAGCATCATGCTGAGAGTGACAACATTTAATGCTTTATCATTTAGAAATATCTCCTTTTTTTTCCAAAAAAGGAAATAAATGCTCCATGTTGTTATATTTCATCCTTTTGAACTTCTCAGCAGGATGCACGCGGCTGAGATCTTACTGTCTCTTCTGAAACTGTGTTTGCCTGTCTTTCTGGTACTCTGGATGAAGGCTGGATGATAAAGACTGCAATTACCGGCTCAGCAGGTGGAACTCCTGCAAGCTGCTATCCCAAAGCACATTTGTGCTTTGGTGTTCAAGCTAGAAATAAGTTTCAACTCAGAAGAACAAAATATGGGCTTCTGCACCTGTTTTGAATCAAGCCTCCAGTTATGATCCATAACTGGCTCATCTAACACAGGATCACTTGGATCACACAGGAACCTGCCCAACACCTATTGTAACAATCCTTGAACTGTCATCCACAGAGGATTTGTAGTCCCAATGATACAGTGCAAAAATCAAAGGAGATTCTGCCTTAGATAATCTCAGAGATGGAGCTGCAAAGGTACATTATGGACCTGGACTTTCTCAGGTCAAGTGCTTTCACATCCAGGATACTGCTTCTGATCACTGAGACAAGAGACAAGCTTTCTCTAAACACAAGCATGGCTCTGAAAGGAGTTGTATTGTTCAGCATTATCATGGTATAAACTGCCATCATGTACAAAGTGCTTTATATTCCATAAGTACAGACTTACTTATGCACCATAGGAAATTTCAGGCCTCTGGTGCGCCTAGTACTGACAATTCGTGTTTCCCCATTTTGTGAAATCATGCTGCAGTCCCAGTTAGTCTTGCTACACTTCACCCACAAAAACCCTACATGAGATTACCACTCAGCCTGATTTCATGGGCTTGCCCCACCTGGAAAAGACTGCCAGGCACACACTCTGGTTTGTTACACAGAACACTAGATGCCCCAAATAAACATGCCCAGTATTCTGTCAGCTAGCAAATCCTCCCTGGGCATTGCTTGTACAGCAAGGTAGATTCATGCCATGACCATGCTGCACTCTGTATTCACTTCTGCTCCATGAGACGTGTCCTACCTCTTTGCTTCCTGCAGACCCCAGCTGCCCCATGACCACCAGTGCCTTGTGGTGCCTGTGGAGGAAACACCAGGCCAGAAAACAGGATGAAACCATGGTGGGCAGGAACAGGAAAGACTGGGGTCATGAGAGATGGAAAGGAAGAAAAGAGTGGTCAGTCATGTACAGAGGAGGCAGAAGCTATGTGAGGAGAGGCCTCAGAGATGAGCCATGGGAGGGAGGAGTATAAGACCCATGGCTTCTGGACAAAACAGTCATTGGGAACACTATCCAGCAGCCAAGGGTCTACAGGGACACTCAGCTGTCTCTGGAGGGAGCTTGTGCATGTGCTGAGTGGCCTTGCTGACCTGCAAGGGAGATCATTGAGAGCTGAAACCAGTGCCCCAATGCTTTCAGTCTGTGAGGTAGGACCTCTAGGGAAGCTGTGCAGGCACACTCAAAACTGATTTTGGAGTGAAAACTTGGGCAGAATACCTTTTTTACTTGTCAATGGAAGATTTTTTTCGGTAGAAATTACAGTTCTGGAAATAGACAATGTCCCAGTACTGTCCTTACTCTCATTTTCAAACCTGCTGAAGTCAAGCATGCAAATGCAGTGTATCTATCACTGCAGAAAAACAAAGATAAATGAAAAAAATTTGTAAATGGATACTCACCCTGGAAAAGGTTTATTTTACAGCAGATCAATTTTAGAATGTCTGTATTTTCTTATATTAAAACAATGAGTTCAGCATGCAGATGGCAAGCAAAAATCATGAATCTGTGGTATTTTTCAATCTAATAAGAAAATACATGCTTTATCCTGACTCCTCTATACAGACTTCTCTTGCTCACAAGCTTGCCATCTTTAAAACAATCCCTTTCCTTAAATATTGATAAATAGCAAAAGTGTACTCCATGGACAGGACAAAACGCATGCAGAGTAATTTACTGCGCAATCCCAAGAATGCAGTGTAAAAGCACTGAGGCAGGTTTATTTAAACTCCCTCTTCAGAGAGCGAAGGTGAACGTGTAAGTGTCCCAGTAGTCCTTCCCCAGCAATCCCCCAGCTTTACATCAACACATTTATGATAGCTACTGGCAGCGCAAATTTCTTTCTGCTACCTTTTCAGTGCTCGAATCAGCCCTTCAGCATGACCCTTCTGCTTGGCAACATCCCTGTCTTTATTGTTACCTTGTACTTGAGATTCCTAATGGAAAATCACTTCTGAGTAAAGAGCAGCTAAAAATAGTGCTGATATAACAAGGATAAGAGATGAATTTACAAAGTGGAGAAAGAAAGCCCAGAAGCCCCTCACAGTCATATCCTCCCACAGCTTTCAGACGTGTTTTCAACAGCAAATGCTTTTGCTGCTAGGCAAAGAAGAAAATTGCCCAAGACAGTGGTAGATGCCCGAGAGCCTTCATATTGGAGTGATTTCCTTTTGCCCCCTCTTCTTTTAACATACCTCACTGCTATCCACTGTGCAACCTTGCTTCCTTCAACTACCACATGAGGGGCTTAGCTCCCAGCAGAGGTGGAGAGCATCTGGTAAACCACCACATCAAAACCTGCATTGGGAGGGAACAGACTGGACATCTGTTATTTTCTAAGTCAGCATCAAGCTTCAGTGAAGCATTTCTTCCTTGTCAGAGACAGACGCTGCCAAAACCACATACAGCTTTTTTCAGTCTCACCCTCAGTTAGGGTGCTGCAATTTCTGCCCTCTGTGGAGCTTGCCCCTTGTGATGTGGCCTAGTACCCCTGCAGCTCAACCTTTGAATAAGCACTATGGATTTGTAAAACTTTTAAGCACTCATTGATGAAAGACAAGCAGAAGGCTCAGGAGGGGAAACAGCCAAAAGCTCAGACTGCCATGATACCTGGGTCACTGGTGTTCATCTCTTTGGATGGTGTGACAGGCACTGCTGCCTGCCCACTGGCCCAGCATCAGACGCATGGGCAGGGGGCACAGAAAGAAACCTACTAGCACCACACCAGACTAGCTGCCTAGACACCTCTGGAAGCTGAAGGAGCTCTGATTGTAAGCCTTTTGTCAAGAACAAAAGCTATTTCCCTCTCAGAGATCAGCCATTTGAATCAAAGGACCAGGGTGACAACCTGCCCTGCTGCTGTCTCTCACACGTGCTGGCTCTAGCCGCACTCTGCTCAGTACAGACCCTGAGCAATCCCTGTCCTGCTGTGAGGGTAATACAGAGGAAGTGGCTCATTTAAACTCTCTGAATTGTTCTGGAGGCTTTTGGGGGTGCTTATTGTAATAGACAAGGGCTTGAGGGAAGCTACCTTTCTATCTGAGTGACAGGCAGCTGAAGCAAAACAGGCTCAAAGGCAGTTTGGGAAAGATGAGTAGAGAGAAGCCTGGCTTCCCCATAGCCACAATAAAGCATTTGATGTGTCCCTTCTGTGCACCTGATCACGTTCCTGCTGCCTCTGTGATCCATATTAGGCAACTGATTTACTTTGCAAGATACAAGAACAAAGCGTTTTCTTGCTCTGCTCCCTGGTGCGCATTAACTGTACTAGACTGGAAGGCTGAAGCAAAACTCAAAACAAGCCCTCAAGCCTGGTTTCTCTGCTAATCACTGGTGCTCACATCCTTGTTATGCTGAGGGACTCTGTGCTACAGTAATCTAAATGCACCGTTGTGGTCATGCTTTCACCTGCCTGCAGAGCTTTTCTGATGCAGCTTCCCAGTGAGGACTTCTTAATTTGAGGGTTAATGAGCAACTCTTGAAGTAGCCTCTGATCAATGAGAAGTGAAGGAAGTAAGCCAGGAGGCACAGGGACGAGCTGCCTTGCAGCTGCACCTCAATCACAAAAAGTAAAAGAAAAATTATGGAGAAAGGACTGGGACCAAGGGCATCACCTACTCAAGCAGTGCCACAACCCAGCATGCCTCAAATATTTCTCATGAAAGCTCAGACTGCTCCCACTCAAGAGCTCACTGCCCTAGGATCAGCATATTCAAGTTTAGTACCTTCAGCCTGGTGCCTGAAGATGCTAAACTTCAGATGCTAAACTTTGACATCCCCAGGGCTGGTCTGTCAAAAGGACTTCACACCATGATGCTCATACCAAGAGGGAACAGGCACTGTTGACAGACGACAACCACATCTTGTATTCTCACAGTCAAGGTACATCAACATGATAGTGCTGAGCTTAACAAAGCTACCACACTATGTGAAATCTAGTGTTAATAGGGGAGGTTTTTGTTTCTGTTTTTCTCTATTTTCCGGCACCCAGCTGTGGATTACCTTTACTTATGGCTCCTGGACAATAGAGGCTGAATCCTGCTGTGCTGTTTTATTGCTTTTAAAATTATCTAATATATATACATTTGTTCCAAAACCCATCAGTCCATTATGGGAGGCAGATTGGACCCTGCCAATGGCAGAGACTAAAGTGTGCTCAAATTTTAAAGAAATTAGCTCAGAAATCCTGCTTTCTCTGTTCTGTATGAGTCACACAAGGCAATGTACTGCAGAGGCTGGAAGGGGGATGAGGATACATCTAAGAGTGGAAGGATCATTTATTTTTTCCTCTTCAATTTCATACATTGCCTGATGTTGCTCATGAGAGAGCAGGGGGAAGATATGTTACACCCAACCTGAGGTCAACAGAGCCTTACAGCAAATCCTTCAAGCTAATAGTATCTGCTTGGTATCACAACAAAACAGTAACAGACCCTGAACCCCCAACCAAACCATGGTACATGATCAGGTGTTATTATATAGGGACATGGAAGGGATTTCTAGCCAAGAGTTCATCCATTTTTTTATTCATCCCTGTTCTTCATTCTGCAGCTGCTAATGTATTTTTAGGAAACCAATTTTGGTACTGGTGCAGAAACATGACTACCTTAACCAACCTCTGCTGATGAACTAGCTGGCCCAGTTACCCTGAGTTTACAATTCAGTGAAGAAAATACTTTGTTTAGCTCAGAAGCAGTGTAAGTACAAGACTTGGTAATGAGAAAAAGCATGGAGAATTATAATGTGAGCCATCCTACACAGAGAATTAAGAGAGGGAGAGCAAAGTGTACTATACACACACAGTCTGCTGAAGGTCAGTGCAATGGATGAGATACAGCAGCTTTCAATCAACTACATGGCTAAGCAGATAAAAGTTTTTCCCAGGAGGCAGAAGGCACCAGCCTGGGACTGCTGTGCACTGAGAAGCAAGGCCAGGACTATTCAAGCCAAAAGCACATGACAGCAGGTAGCTGTGACCTCCTGACAGCTGGGGAGAAAACCAGGGGCAGCTGGGATACAGCAGCACAATGAAAGGTTTGCAAGACCAACAAGAAAGATGACAGACTGCAGGGGAGGGGGAACAGAGACCAAAGAACAAATAACCTGGAAGTACAGACAAGAGAACAGGAAAAGCTGGGACAGCCTACTGTTGCTGGAGGAATGGAAGGGAAAGGTTGCTGACAGCAGGGCAAGATGTAGAAGGTGTAGAAAGCCAGGTATGCCAGCTTGAAGCTGTACATGGTGGCCTTCTTGCTACTAACAGCATGGGCTAAACTTTTCAGTTTTGACAATGATCTGCTTCTCCTTGTCTGGACATGTTTGTTTGCCTCCTGGCCTGTCAGGGAAAGCAGTTGTATGTGAATTGCTGCAATCTCAATGTCGTTTTCCAGGCAGGATGCAAGGTCTTCTGCTGATGACTTGTTTGTGCTGTGACCTTACCAGAGTGCAGGCCTTTTGGTCATGCCATAAACATATTCTTCAGTTTTACAACCAGGAATGGCATCCTAGGAAACCAGTTCTGGGAGCAGTGCTGGTCATCCATTTAACCCTGACTCTATTGTTGTTCTCCCATTGTTTACACACACATTTCAATTCAGTCTTCACTTCAACCTTAATATTTCTGTAATAAATGTCTTATACATGAATACATGGGATAATCAATATGCTCTGCCTCATTCAGACATTCAGTAAGAGGTTGGAAGATTGCTCTTCAAGAAGACTGTAGACCAATTGGAGAGAGTCCAGGTCACAGACCTATAAGGCCAGATGGAAGAATGACAGCTTGTTGAATCTAGAAGTGAGTAGACCAAAGAGACTCAGGGTAACGATACTTGAAGTACCTAAATGTCATATCCATAAAAGGCTGCAGTTACAGAGAAGATGATGATAAACTGTTCAGTGTGCCCATGCTGGTTAAGGACAAGAAAAGTTTGTCCTGAATTACAGCAAGTAAAGATGAGATTAGACAAGCAGACAAGATTTTTTCCAGCTGTAAGATCATGAAGTATTAGACTGCATCACCTTAGGAAGGGCTTATAACACCACTTATAAAAGCTCCTACTACAAATGTAGTTTATTTGCCTCTTCCTTGGAGAGGCTCTAAATGGCCTTTCTGCATTTCCTCGGTAATAGCTTATTGAGGAGGTGATAAAACAGGTCCTAACAATCCCACCTAGGTGCCTCAGAGACAAACACAAAACTGCTGCTCAACAGCAAGGATCCACTGGTTCTATACAACCTGACTTCCACACTTCAAGTGTGGTTGCCTTTCACAGTCCAGACTTTCCCACTCTTACCAAGATTTGCTTCCCTTTGACCACTGCAGTAAAGCCAAGCCAGTCTACATCATCAAACTCAAACTTTTTGGTTCTCTCTCCTTTGTTTTTGTAGCCAAATGGATTTCCACCTACTCTGCAACCCTAGGGAAAAGGAAGTTGATTTTCTGGCTGGAGAAAGCAGTTCACAGTGACCAGTCCCAAGAGAAAAGATGATATCAGTGTTTCCGAGTTTCCAGTTAATTGTGTTTACTGAAGAATACATAACATTAGAGTGCCTTGAGCCTTGGCCAAGTTTGTAAAAGTAAATAAAGACAATTCCAGTCTAATCTTAGAAAGCTGACCCTTGGGTTATTTCTGAGCTCACTTCTTCCAGCAGCTAAAACAAACCCTGAATGGGTAGGATGTGAAATAGGGAGCATTGGATTCATAGCTTATTATTTCAACAAATAAACATGTTCAACTGCTATAGCTAGAAGACATTTCTTCTGCAGAAGACAGGCCACAAGAAAGAAGATTGGTTTCTTCCTCCTAGGGCTTATCTAGTGACTCCTCTGCAGCTCATCAGACTTCCAGTCACCTACCTTCTCAGGAGGACCCACTTCAAAACATGCTTGTGTTAGGAAGCAGTAGGATTGGAGAAGCTCCGTAAAGGGGGACAAGCCAGAAGCTGAGGATGACCCCAGCACAGGCTATGCCCTCACTGAGAGACACCGTTCCACAGCACCTGAGCAGGGCAGGGCGGGCTGCACAGGGACCAACACATGGTCCATCCACAGCCCTAGGATCAAGCAGGACTGCAGACATGTAGGCAGCCTTGTAAGGAGCAGCAGGGAATAGGGCTAGAGATAGACCTACCTACAACACAGCTCAGGAGAAAGCTACAGCTGCAGGCCTGAGTTTAATAGAGATCCTGGTCCACAAGCAGGGGTGTGGTACCAGGTGAGTATGCTCAGGTTAGCTAAGGCCTATTAGTGCCCTTGGGGCTTTGACAGCATGTCTGCCCTTTGAGCCTGCTCCTCAGATGGGCAGAGTCATCTTTGACCTCCCTAAGAAGAGCTACACACCACATCCCAGAGACAAAGGCAACCATCAATTGCTGCTTAGTTCTTCTCTGACCGTTTCCAGCCTCATCTCTCTACCGCCTTGCTTTCTGCCTGGCTACATGGTGTTCAGCTGGGGTCCTGCTGACTCCTCCTGTGCTTTATGAGCACATCTTGCAAATTGCTCACAGCAATCTTAACACAGCCATTTCTGCCCAGTAGAGTCCCATTAGGCAGCAACTCTCTCATCAGTCTCTAATGATTCAAACCACAAAGCCATTTGTCATGCTGTATCTTCTTTCCCAGTGAGTGAAAGTCAATTAGTGTTTTCAAATTTGCTCTGAAACAGCCGTGGCTCCCTCTTGCTGCTTTATGCTACCAGGAAACCGTCTACAATAATGACTTGTTTGGATTTCTAGTGGTGTGTTACAGTTCATTTCAAGCTATCTAAACTTTCCTCTCTGTGTACCAAACGTCTTAAGCAGAAGGCATGTTTTGCTGCCTGAAATTCCAAGATGAATTAGGTTTTGAACCTGTCAAATGGCCATTTAAAAATACAATTTTTTTATGCTCAGTAATGATTACTTTTTCTATGAGAACTTATTTCCTGCCTTAAACACCAAAATTTTCAGCAATCTTTCTAATTTTCTTAATCATGTCTCAGTAAAGAAATAAATTCTTGAAAAACAAATGTTCTAACAGGTCTGCAGGATGAGACCTGGTGATCCCACAGTTGAAGCATGTGCAATAACCACAGGTGGTCCTGTGGCCACCAGTGAGTTCTGGTGGCCTGCTGTCCCAGGGGGCCCCTGGCCAGCACCATGTGCTGTTACACAGTGCTGGGCCAGGCTCCCTGTGAAGTGACTGGCTGTAGTCATGCCCAGAGCCAGGTTTGCAAGGGACTTAAACAAACCAGCTACAAACACAAACTGCTGAGAATCAAGGTGAATTTGTTTTCCATTTGTCAGTGGTGGGATGTAACAACGCATTAAAACTTGACTAATGTAAATACTTCACTCCTGGGCAGTTTGCATGCTATCAGCTGCCTCAAAGAACCCACGGAATAATTCCCAGTCTGTGGCTCATCCACAAGCAGAGATGTGGGCTGGCCTTTGATTTCCATGGCATCTTCTTTGGTATCTCCTGGAGTAAGCTGCAACCAGTGCCAGGCCCCTAGTGCTCCAGTGAGTATCCACATCTCCTACTGTGTAGGGTTTGCTTTGGGAAGCAACACAGGGGCACAGGTAAAAGCCTGAGTCAGTTCTGGGGAGAACAGCTGCTGTTTAGATGCAACTGAACATGAACACAGTGAAGTGTTTGTGAGGGTTTTGCTCATCTCTGATTCAGCCTAAGAAGCAGCCATCAAAAGTCACCCAGCCTGGCTCCAGGCCCAGCTCACACAATTAGAAAAGTATTAGCTGAACTTAACAGGAAAATCAACATTAAGCAGATATAAGCTGGTGCAGTTGTTAAAGACAATGCAGTGTTTTTCCTTGGCAGAAGCCCAGGCTAATGGAGGGCTTCCAGCATCCAGAGCTGCCTCGAAATGAAGGCTTAATTGCCCTCTGAAGCCACTCATATAATTACAAACACTTCTAATAAAGCATGAAAAATACAAGAGCCCAGGACTGTGACATGGAGAAATAATCTCATCTATCTCAGAAAATAAATCAAAGCTGCTTTATCCTCTTTGTTATATTGAACCTTCTTCCCAGCTCCTCTCTGACTTGCAGACTCCATTCAGGTGCGAGTTTCCAGGGCAGTGCTAAAACCAAGGGAAAAGCTAGTTCCTAACGGAGGGCAGAACTGTCTTCCCCTGGCTGCTGGTGCGACCTTTCAAGCGCCCCACCCTCAGTGCAAGTTAGACTCTGGTTGGACTCTAGGACGGGCTTCGACTGCCCACTGCTGGTGTGCACAGCACAGCCCTGCCAGCAGCAAAACATCTGCTATGGCGAGCGCTCTGTAGTTTCATTCTGCTTTAACCGGAGCTGAAGGACCCTGCGTGACTTCTGCTCAACAGCTGCTCCCTGGAACACGCGTCTCTCGCGATTACTCACACACAATAGCAGCAGCAAACTGGTGAGGCATCCAAGGTACAACTCACCCAGTTACTATGATGGATTGAGCCAAAAATCAGCAAAGGTGTTTGTGCTATTCATCGCCCTACAATTTTCTGGTTCAATGGGGTCATTTAGCTGGCTTGTTTGTGTTGTGGGAAACTCTTGAGCTCCTTAGTGAGTTCAGAGTCAGGGGCCATCTGGTCCAATACACAACGCAAAGCAAGGAGAGGATGTCTTGTAATTCTTCTTATGGACCAGGTAGCATGGGGTCCCACCAGAAAATCTCAACCAGGCATGTCAGGGAGGGCCTGGAACTAGTTTGACTTGGACCAAGAAGGCTTCCTTCTTGCACATACTATCAAAACAGCTGTACCAGCAGCACACCCAGCCTTGTTCAACTACTTGTGCCATCACTCTTGCTAATTAGCCTACCCAGAGCTTTGCAAGGCCACAGCAATATTGCACATTCGTTCAATGTCAGTTCAGTGTCATCTGGACTTCACCTTACACTTTTTCACAATGTTGATCAGTAAGGCCAGGGACAGGAGCTGTGTGCATCTGTCACCCACACCTCTATTCCTAAAGCTTATAGCTGCTTATGCAGGAAGTGAAAAATTCCAGTGTCTCCTAAGGAAGCAGAAAACATGGCACATGGGTTACCACCACTGCCTGAAGGACAACAAGGAGCTAACAGTCAGCTGGGTGCCTGTTGTGGGGCAGATAGACATGCCTGAGCACTTGCTATCGTTCACACTGGTTTTCACAATACACTTGTGATTTTGAAGGCTCACTGCTCTACACACATCTTGGCTTTCCTTCTTGGACACTGTATCCCTCCATCTGGTGCTCATTTGTATGCCCACATGTGCCCACACAGGGTCCATACAAAACCACTAAGTCACTCCTACTGGAGACAGAGATAAGAATTTTCCATCCTCTTCAGGAAACTAACTTAGGCCGGACTTACTCAGCCTCCTGTTATTGCTGTAGCGTTCAGCTGCAATTAAACACTGAGCTGAACATCCATTGCTGGACAACCAGGTTTGGTTTGTTTTTTTTTTCATGTGACTAGCGTCATTTGCCAGCAGCTTCTGTCCAGAAGTTTGAGCCCTGCTTAGACCAGACTGTGTCAAGCAATACCATAGGATAGTCTCACTTCTAGCAATTGTGATCTTAGGGTGCACCAACTGGTCTGCTGAAACAGGCAGTATTCAAACAAAGGGAGAGCATCCTTTCCCATTCAAGAAGATGGTGATTAACAAACCATAGCTTCCCTGGCACAGCCTGGACAGACAGCCCCAAAAACATGAATTTTTCCTTGCTTGTACTGAGTTTTGTGTCATTTTACAGCTGAAATATGAACAACTGAACAAAGCATGCATAGCTAGAGCAAAACCTAACATGAGCTTCGCTGCCCTCAAGTGATGACAAGCAGAATGTGCAGATAAAGAAGTCACCTGAAAAGAAGCACGTTTTGCAGGAGCCTGCATGAGACTTCAAGGAGGCTCACTGTGCACAAGAGGCTTTCCCTCATGTGTCACAGGTTCCAGGCTGGGGTTTCACTTTGAAGTGTCTGCTTTGGCTCTGCCCCAAGGGCTTGCTGGGGTTCCCTGTTTCCAGCTCTGCTCAGATAACCATCACAGTCACTCCAGCTAAATGAATACAGCACAGCAAGTGCAGAGACAAAGCAGTCACAAATGGTTCTTCAGAAGCCAGAAAAGGTCCACAGCTCACAGTCCACCTGTTTGTTATGGGGTTTATTTTGCAACTGAGATTATGCAGGCTCCTGTGTGCACTCAGTTACTTAGATAATGACCCCAGGTGCAAACATCAAGAGAGCAGTTGTGTATCTTGCCACGTCTGCACAGCCCTGCCACGAAAGTACCAGAAAAAACCAACCAACCAACCGGGGTTTGTGCCCTCAACACAAACAGGGATTTCTTATTGATGGGGCTGTCACTAGAAGAGGGTGACCAGGAAACCAGTGCACAATGGCCCAGCTCCAGATACCAGATATCCACCAGAAGTGACAGTGTGTAGGCTGGGCAGGTAGCAAGAGCATCCTGGTCATTTTCAGTAGGGACAAAGTCAAACGGGCCAAGTCTTTTTGCCCCCAGGCAGCTGACAGGTAAGTTCACATGGTGGCATGCATCTGAGATGATTCCATGTGAACCAGATAGGAAAAGTGAAGGTACATGAGAGGCCTGGCTCACATACAAGCTCTCCCATAGCTCACAAGATAGGTCCCCAGGGAACATGGGCTGTAAGTTCAAAGCTGAAGCCAGGTAAGTGTTTGTGTGCTCACATAGGCCACTCAACTGTCCCACCAGGAGGCTCAGCAGAGCTCTGCTAGTGGAGTATCATGAACATACGGGCTGTACCCGCCTTGGCCATATGGAGATGTGGCTGTATTCAACCCTCACTAGCTCATCTTTCTGCTAGTTGCAGGTCTAGCTCTGCTCACAGATTGAGTTCGAAATCTCAGGAAAACCTGACCAGGACAGGATGTGCCTAAATCACCTCCAGAAACAAAATACAGTGTTACAAGGAAAAGGAGGTAACCAAACAGGTAAGAAGGATGAGCAGTCAGGAAGCTCAGTTCACCTGCCCACTGCCACAGCTAGCCTAACCCAGGGCAACTGTTTAAGCAGCAACACCTGATGGATCACCCATTCGCTGTGGAAAACCCCGTGGACAGAACAGTGCATAGCCAATGCATGACCCTGGTGCGATCCCTGGCATCGCCACCCCGGAGGCAGCGTCTCCGCAGCCCGCTCGGGGCCGCTGCCCCTGCTGCCCGCTCAGGAAGACGAGAGCGGGGGAGCCTGCCGGGTGTCCGGTCACACCGACCGAAGGCTGCGCAGCGGACCCGCCCCGGGCTAGACCGGCAGCTCCGGCCGGCGAGGGCTGCCCAGAGACCTGCCGGGAGGTGTAGTCCCGGCGCCCACAACCGGGGCGGAGCCGCCGAGCCGCCCTGTTGTGTCCAGGGCACCGAGCCGGTAACTTGACTCCGAGGACCCTCTTAGGCAAAACACTCGCAGAAGATCAGGCTGTTTTACCGATTCTTTTTTTAGTCCTCACAAAATGTATTGCTCTGTACAGTCTGACAACAAACCGAGCCCCCTCAGCTAGCCCGTGTCAGACAAACCCCAGCGTTAGGTGGGAGGAAGGAAGAAGCCAGCGGCAGAGGGATGCGCACAGGTCTCACAACTCTTCCGGATTTGACTGGAGAAACGCTTGCCACACTGATTTCCCAGCAGGGCCGTTCACATCCTCCTTTTCTGAAGAGAAAGGACATGTCAGAAGTTTCCTAACAGAGGGAACACTGGGACAGCTGTGGCCATTGCACGGTCAACCTGGGTTGCTTTATCTTGGAGCTGGAAGACCTGGAAGACCTGGACGTCCGTACAGCTGTTCTCACCTTGCATCCTTTGGGGAAGAAATAGCAACACTGTTAGGATTGGGGTGTAATTTGGTCATCAGAAAGCAAAGATTTTAAAGTTGGAGACCATTCTGGGCAAAACCCCCAACATAACAGAACAAATCCCCTCTTTCTCACCCTCAGTGACAATCTCTAAAGTTAGAATTTGGAAGGCACTTGTGAATCAAGCAAAGCAGTCTGCAGACCTACCCTAGGAAGTGACTTGTGATCACTGTGAATTGGAATGGAAATGATTTCATACATGCCACAAGGACATGTTTCAGAGCAACATTTTTTTACTCTCAGTCTAGGCTGTTTGGTAACAGATGCAAAACTTGCATTAGATTCGGTGACCATAGCAATATCAACATTACTGCAAGTTTTATGTTTATCAAATTGACAGTGTAACCTGATAAACTATCACCTGTTTTTACTCAACAGAGAGAGTAGAATAGCTTGCTTCCTGATGTGCATACCAAAAGTGCAAATCTCACATTTCCTCCATATTGAGGAAGTATTTTTGCCAATCTTTGCAAAACTTTATTTTGTGATTCCAATTATTCCATCAGAAACAAAAAAGCGTGGACAAGAAAGACAGGAGCAGCAGATTGGACCTGATGAGAATCTGGGTTAGATGCTGGTGTGAAAAGCAGAGATTGCCAAAGTCAAGATTTGCAAAAGCTGAGGACTGTGTCGAATCAGAACTGTAATAATGAAGCACGCTGTGACTCGGGCTAAAAGCTGGAAAAAATTGAGAAATGGATAGTGCCCAAATGGCAAGGTCTTTTGTCAAAAACATGATGGCAGGGGTGACAGGGAGGAATCCATAAAATCCATACTGTTGCCTGGAGTCCAGAATGAAGAGTGAGTTTAATACTTGCTTAAGTTGCTGCTCACATTTGCTGCATCCCAAAGTGTTTCAGATCTTAGCCAGATCACACAGTCTCCAGTCCAGCACAGCAAATTCATTAGATGAGATTTCTTGCATGACTGAAAGTAGGCATATGTATAAGTACCTTACTATAGTGGAGCTTTATCTCTGCTATGCCTCAAGCTTTTCTGAAGGCTAAGATTCACAGCCCTCAGCATATTACTGTGTTAGGTAACCAGAAAGCTTTCATTGAGGGATCTTCCCCAAAATCTGGGGGAAGACAGTGTTGCCCTGATGCTTGATAACTGAAGACTTGTTGGAAATTCTGGTATTACCTAAGAAGACGAGACTATGCCTGGCTATTGAACACTGACAGTGAGTGTTCCTGCCTTGAAGCCACCTTCCCCACAAGAGAAGATTTGTAACAGACTGGGAGGAGCAAAAGAAAACTACTACTGCAAAGCTTTCATCATCTAGGAAATAAAACTGTCCCAACTTATGCTTTAGAGTACAGCGTTTCTTGAGCCTCGAAAAAGAGTTGAACCTTCCTGGAAAATTTCTCAGTCATTCTGAAGATTTTGTACTCATTCACATTCAACTTGGCTTTATTAATAAGTTGTATCTCATTTTATTGGTGAACTTCTTTGGTAATTACTGAAGAGAAAAATCAAAGTAGGAGCTTTAAAATCTTCAGGTGCTGTCTTCTTTTAACAGACTTTGAAGATGAGTTTATATATTCTTATGCATATGTATTTATATATTTAGTGAGGATTTTTCAGTTTTTAGTACCAAGTTTTTTACTCCTCTGATGAACAATCCACCACACTGCTGTGTAAACTCTAGAACTACTTATGTCAGCTAAATCACAACATCAGAACAATGCACTATCAGGAAGAATTAACAGTGAATAAAGCATAGTATGTAAGCTGAAGAAAGTATTATTGCAACGATCTTAGCTGTGCTTTAAGTAGGCAGAATTAGGTGTGTTTGTATCAGTGCAACTGAGGGCGCACATGATGCAACACTGCAGCCATCAAAGGTGGCTTTACAGTAGAACCTAAGCTTTTAAAGCCTGCCTTATCTAATCCTAACTACCTGGATGTGACCTTCAAAACCTGTTTTGAGTGCTCCCCCAGCCTTTTTCCCTGCAGAGCTGCCTTTAAATATGAAACACTCCTTATGGCTTCTGCATTATGAAGGTTTGACAGTGCCTTCCCTTGTAGTTCAACCTGTGCTGCAGCATCTCTGTGATATTCCTGAATCATTGACTGGAAAAGCAGAGCAAGGACATGCCTGACACCCAACATGAGGGCTCTGCTTAAACTATACAATAGTTTGGTGATGGCAAACTCAGTTCTGATGTAAAATAGATTTTATTCACCTTGTCTGCTGTAGGGAGTTTGTTATTTTCTGACTCATATTTAGTGGGCCAGGAGTCACAGCCCTCTTGCATCATTAAGCAATAGTCTTTCCATTCTGTCTCTCACACCTTTCACAGAAGGCCAGAGAGTGCTCAGCCAAATACTTGCTGTTGCTTGCACTGTTAGAATGGATTGATAAAATCTTTCTCTTTGAAAAATAATCAGGGTGTCATGTGAGGAATCCCTCTGGGTTTCTGTAAGACAAAAACAAATCCAGTAGTGCGCAACTCCAGTAGGATAATTTGGTAAGGATTTAGAGTACATTCCTGCCTTCAGCATTTCCTGTGAATACCCCCTGAAAAAACACATTTTAAAGTGTGTGTGAGTGTCTTCTGGAAGCTGGTCATTAAAATGCAATTGTCTAATGAGCACCCATGTCATTGCTGTACATTTATGGAGAGCTGGTTGTAAACACTAAGTGGTTCAACTAAGAAATCAGCTTCCTGTAGATTAATTGTGACAGTGATGTATGTAATATGTAAATAGAACTAATCAGAGATGCCAGGCCTATACCCACGGGACAGGCAGGAAATGAGTACAGCTGAGAACATTGCAGACTCACTTTCTTATTTTGACCTTTCAAAGACAAAATAAATTAATTTAGTTTAGCACAGATGTAAACATTTTTCACAACAGAAGTTCTGCTGGAACTACAAAGATTCCTAAGCCTGCAGCAAGCTTCAGTTTTCATCACAGGTGCCTTAACAAAGCTGTTTTGAGATCGCTGGCTGACAGGACCTACAGACCCTGAGTGAGAAGCGTTGTATTCTTCTTGTCAGTGATCAGTATCTGAAGCAATGCAATTTTGTTTCTTTTAAACAGAAGAGGGTTTTATAATGAGAACTATGTTTAGGCATTACAATATTTTTCTTTCACTAACTCTGAAGTATTCCACATGCCAAGTTCCTCTACTAGGATGAATCATGTAAATTCACCACTGAATTAGACTGCAAGCTCCTCTGCTTGAGATTTACAATAAAACTTTTCCCTTTGGTAGTCCTTCGTGAAGCAAAAATTATTTTTTTCCTGAAGATAAACAAAGCAAACATACATTGGATTATATCATTAAATTGTAGGTCCAATTGTGATTCCTAATAAGGAATAAACAACATAAATATTGAGGAAGTGATACATTGTTAGGAAGTTACTGAAGAATGGTAACAAATTCATTAAAAACATGTAATATTCATTTTAAACTCTTCAAGTCCTTTACAGGAAAAAGAGAAATGTGGAAATGCAGCTTTTTAGCCCATGCCCTTCAGTAAAGTTTCTTTCCACGCTTATTCTTCACAGCACAGTAGAGACTGTGTTGCTTTTTTTCATTCCTGCAAAAGTCAAAGCAGAAACTAAACCAAACATAACCCTGCAAAAGTCATATTGGTAAAACTGGATTTGAATAAGAACAGTAGTGGAACTTGGTTGTGAAGGAGCCCAGGCAGTGCTCATGGACATGACACTTACCTGGCAAGTAACAAAAATAGCTTGGAGAGAGATATTGCTGGATTGCCAACAAAGAAATTCTCATTGTGCTCTAGTTCTTCATGCTGAGCTGAACCCCTCAGTCAGGGCTTCATGTCAGTTGAACTGAAAGTCTGAATCTTTCAGTGCTAAACTTTAATAAAGAAATTGCATATTCAGTGTATAATACAACTTCCTTATTACTAATGGTATCAGTCAGTATGTCTTTCACAGAGGGCAGCTATTGGGTCTACACAAGTCAAGAATGTATTAATCATCAGCTTTATAGGACTTTATGAAACACTACAGAAGCCAGATACTTTTCAGTTTTCACAACAGGCCTAAAGAGATCAGGACATTGCCTCTAGGAACTTCATGATCAATTCCTGATTCATGATCAATATCCTGCACTTCATGGTCAATTCAATTTTGCTTTTTTTTGTTGAATGATGATTTTTTTGAAGACACATTTTCTATTCATCTATGAAAGCTCTAGAAGATTCATATTTATTCTTGTCTACAAGTAAAAAATCATTAAGTCAGTATTGCTCTTGCTTTGCAGACGTGATCTTGATTTGAGGGCTTAAAAATCTCCCAAAAGGTTTGTGAATACATTTCAGTGGTTAGAGAAGTGGTTGGGAATTAGAACATTTAGTTTTCAACCCAAATTTCTTTAGAACTTCCTAGGTCTCTAGTTATGTCATCAGCATAATATTTTGGGTCTGCTTTTTATAGCTTAAAGTAACTGATGCATATTTCTATATCATCCTCTTGCAGTGTGCAAAATGGCCCAGAAGCATTTACAGGGTCATTAATACTGTTGCTATAACTACTGTAGCCTACAGTGCAAACCAGAAATACTTGTTAGCACCAGCACCATTGCTGACAAAACACAGACTGACTGTGATGCAATTTGACTACTTCAGGGCTTGAATTTAATATTGGCTTTCTATTAATGGGGAAGGGGAAGTAGAAAATAGAAAGAAAAGAGAGATTGTAGTTATTCTAATTTCTGAATGAATTCTCAGGAGATGAACAGCACACTGCTGCATTTGGAACTGATGCTATTATCACAATATAGTACAGTAATATGTCAAGCGTCTAAGACGTAACACCCATTGCTTTAGAGTCATTTAAGAGTGGATTGGACAAGCCATTCACGCATATGCTGAGGAGAGGCCAGCATTGGTGGGTGCTGAAAGAAATGATGTAACAGGTAATTTCCATCTATAAGTTACATGATGCAGTGGCAAGGCCACAATAACTCACTTCTGAGTGATCTTCCATGCTCCAAATCTTTATTAAATCAGATTAGATGAAATACTGAGGCTACAATTAACAAGATTTTTCAGAAACTGAAATCACCAGATAATAAAATTATGGTAGAGGTAAACAGACCGTATTACGTACACATAATAGGAGGAAAAAAAAGCTCATGTGAATACCGCTGTTGCAGAACAACAAAATAAAATCATTCATTCTATATTTACTTACTTGTTGGTAAAAGGCAGAATATATTATTATAGACAGCTGTGGTTATAGCCAGTTTAAAAGAAGCAGGATGTGATACATGTCTACTCTGAAACTGAAATTGAATGTTGAAACCATAACTTGGCTTCTTAAAGGTCCTTGGGTTACAAAATGTGGATTTGCACTGAGTATTGCCCACTTAGTCTGATTTTAAAATTTGTGTCACATATGTAATACATGTGAGGTTTCTTCCACTTTTTTTCTCTCTTAAAAATTTCACAATAGAGAACATCTTTTTTGTTATGTTTCAGGAATCTGTAGTGCCAGCAGAGTTTTTTTCTGTTATCCATTTGAATGTTAATTCTTCGTGTCCTTCTCATCTCTGGAAGCTACAAGGAAAAGGCCATGGTGGGACAGTCACCTGAACTTACCCACGTTGCAGTAATTGTCAGAACTGAACAAAACCAACACAAATTGTACTTAAGGAACTTAACTGTCACCAAACTTGTATTTGAAGAGTTAATTTGTGCTGATCAGGCTAAGAAATTAATACATTTTTATATTATGCAAACTGAAATGAGAAAATTTCAGTTATTTACTGTCAAAACAAAAAAATGAAATTCTTTATTTTTTGGCTAAACAAAAGACTTTTTATCTTGTCTGGGAGACTGTAAATGAAAAAGGAGGCATTTGAAGTGGAGAAACTTGAAATTAGAGCAGGTGCCCATAATTTCTCAAAAATGGGGCAGAAATTAAAATCTCTGCTTACAAAGTGTCTGCGCAGCCACAGGTTCATCTGGCTTTTGCAGGAGACTCTGAGAAACCCTGAGTTTCAATTTTGTGTGCTGCTGATAGAACTGAATTTATGTCTGGCATATGGCACTGCTGGAGGCTGTAGAGGGCAATTTAAGGTCAGTTAGAAGATCTTCTGAGAGCTTTAGATAATGTTACATGTTGGTGGCATCCTAAGTCCAGTAAAATACCAGCTTCCACAAGCAGAAACCCAGGAAGTGCTCCCTGCTGGTAGCTGTGTTTGTCTGGATGGTCAATGGCCATTTCGCAAAGTTGCAATCTCACTTCCCTAAGTGACGAGCGTAAAACCAGAACCCTACTTAAAATCCTGTGTACGTGCAGCTGCAGTGGCAGTGAAGGTGGAGAACCTCCTTCTTCCTACTACCTGCTCTGGAAACTGCTCAACGGCCAATTGAGGGCAACTGATACAGCATGTGAGAGACCTCCTGAGCACATCAGTCATGCCAGATGTAACTGCTGCAAGGAAGTAAAAGAAACATTTTCTGAAACTGGGAAGCCTTTTGAGAAGAAGATGGAGAATCCGCTTCTTTTATTCCCCCAACTAAACATTTCTGCTTCAAAGGATAAATCCTATTACAAAGTCATGAAATCAACCATTAAGGAAGAGCCACATAAAGCAAGCAAGCCTGGGTAAGTTTTAAGGGCATGCTGATACCGAGTATTCTGTTTACATAGAGGATTCTAACATAGCTTGTGGGTATGAATTTAGGGCACAGATCTTTCTTTTTTTTTACGTATTCATGAAAACTCAAGAACTGAAATCCTTGAAATCATGTACACAGAATACTCATCACAGATTATTTTTTCTTTTGTAAGAACAAGGAACAAATAATAAAGTAAGAAAACAGGAAAAGGAAGTTTCAGTGCATTCTGAGAAATGCTTCTTTAAAGCCCAAATATGATCTGGTAAAGTTTCTTTTTAAAAATTTCAAATGACAGGAAACAATACTTCCTTTTTCTCTGCGAAACGTTACAAGTTGAACAGCTGAGCCAGCTGTTTATGTTCTCTAATGTGAAATTTCACCCCTTCATTTCAAAATCAAGAGTGAAAATGAAAAGATTTCTATTTCTCTTTGCCAGTGCTTCCTATGTAAGTTTGTGATAATCTATAAACAAAAAAAATCACTAATGTGAATAACATAAATAGGAGAAGTAACATCAACATTACTGTACGTAAATATACATGGATCTATGATGCAGAGATATTAGTCAAAGGAAATGTGTGAGGGGAAAACCCCCTAATTTTCAACAAGGTTGCTTGAAAAGCTACCCTAATTCTGTTGTAGAGCTAAGCAGAAGAGGAATAGGCTGAGCCTTCTTCTGCAGAAACCTGAATTTCATGAAGGTGATCATCTTGCTAAACCTGAAAACCTGACAAAAGCAGCAAGGTAAGTGTTATAAAAGACTGAGTAGATGGGGATTCCTTTCAAGAAGTGCCTGTGTGAGTCAGAACGTTTCCTGCATCTGTGTGAGTGTGTTCAGACTTGGCAGAGGTAAGGCTTTCAAGTTCTATATAATTTAAAGCTAGCAGTCTAACTCAAGCATGCAAACATTATAGAATTACCTGGTATGCACCAAGGTAGCTCACCACAAGTGTTTTTACACCACTAAGTGTAGACTGGTTCCCATACACTTGCAGATATGTTTAAACCTTTCCTCATGACAACAGCATTATTATTAGTCCACTGACTACATGGAAGAAGCAGCAACTCAGAAATGTAACTGACAAATTACTGCTTACAGGGAAATCGTACAGCTACTTGGAAAGCAGGTTTCCCACAGAATTCGGTGATGTACAAATGCCAGATAAATGTCAAATACTGAATGCGTAGTTCCTCAGTAATTCCAGTAATTATTGGAATGCTTTTGTCTCCAAAACTCAGATACTGAAAGTTTAAACACCGTTGTAATATTGCTCCTATTATACTATTTCTTATAAAGATGCAGGGTAAAATCTTGGTTTTGTTGGATTCAGGAAGAGTTTAGTTTCTGGCTTCAATGGGGTACCAAGATCTCACTGATACATAAGAATTGCATTTGTAGGTCATGACTGAAAAGAAGGAATTTGTGAAGTACTGCAACTCCATGGCCCAAACAAATTTGCTGTCCCTTTCTTTCCATTACAGATCACTTCAGAGTATTTCAGTGCTTTCCATGTGCTTTTGTTTTTAGGACGTGGTGAGCCTTGTTTAAGCAGTTACTATCTTTGGGACCAAGATGCCTCTTTGACCCAAAAAAGGGCTTCTACAAGCCCTTCCTAATTGTGAACATGTGGTAGAAATGGTACAGAGACCCAAACATTGTTTCTAGATCCCATGAAAAAGTGGTCGAGAACATCTGCATGTACGCATCAGGGTAATTAGCCATTTGTTGCTCTTATGTCCAAATATCACGCCCATCCAAACCATAGGGTGTACTCAGAATCTGGAAGACTTTCCAGTCCGCACCTGTGGGGCATTTAATTAATTTTTTCCCCTCTCCTTGTTTTGCTGTTGGCAGAAGCCTTAATTCAAGAGTTTTACAGTTTACTCAGGAATGCAAGACATTGCAATGACGAAGTTAAAACAGTGCTGAGAACACCTTTTTTCCATTTCTCATTTCCATACATGTAAAACTATGTAAGACTGTATCTAAAAACAGGAAGCACAGCCTCCACGCACACCACCTGTGTGCAGGCAGTGGTGGGTGTTTGATTACCCCAGGTATCTCAAAATACATGGCCATCAGTGCATTCCTATAATCTCTGAAAAGGCAGTTTTAGAGCCACATATTATAGCAATAAATAATTCTCTGAAGAATTTCCCCCCTTTAACAGACTAGCACTTCCTTCTCAGCTGCCTTTTACCATGTTATTCTCAGCTGGGTGCCTGACAGGGATTCAACCCTTCTTGTGGTAAAGAAGAGAAACTGGTAGATTTTTACATATAGATTAGAGATGTGGTTTGGTTTTGTTTTGTTTTTTTTTTTAAATGAAAATAAAAGATAATTACTCTTTTTTGAATAGTGAAATGAGATGACAGTTTGAGATTTATTACTTAAATAATTTACAGAGTTTTTATAATTCCCGTTCTTCACACAGAGATACTGACTAACACAAGTATTAAAAAAATTAATGAAACACTGCAGCTGGCCATTGTGGTGATTGTGGAAATGCCTCTGGCCTGTTAATTAGCTTTTTCTCATCTTTAGAAAGTGACAAAGCTGAACAAATGTTGGTTTCCATCTGTTGCAGCAACTCATTGCTGCACCCCAGCATTGGGGATCTATGGCGCTATTGGGTTGATGCAGTTTTTGAAAGAAAACCAGAAATCCACACCAAGTTTCCAAACCCAGCAAAGAACTCCTCACATTCCATGCAGTTGCAGATGACGGAGGTTGTCTGAAGTCATCAGGGTTTTTCTTTCACTGTGACCAAATTAATTCCTGTAACTATATGAACCCACCGTTCCCAGACTTACAAGTCCACAGAGAACTGCACTTTTTGTACTTTCATAACTAAAAACATCTGTAAGAGCGTGAGCTCTTGTTTTCATTGACTCCAGAATCCCCTGCTTTACTGGTCTATGCTCATTTCTTCAATTTCAGTTCCCCAGCATTTGTACCTCTGAAGAACTGTTTGTTTCTTTCTAGTTAAAAATTTCAGTCCTATAAGCAATGACAAAGACACATGCATCACTTATTAAATTAATAAAAAATACTCCTTGTTGGCCTGTGCAAGACCAAGATCATTACTGACTTAAATTCCTTCCCAAAATGACTGGAATTTCTTTTCATCTAAATTTCATATGCCTACAGATTTTGCCAAGGCAACCCAAACTTTGTGAATCAGGTAACAGAACATCAAGTCTCCACGAGAAAGGGGGAATCATATCCAAGAAATGTTCAGTCCATGAAGAGTTGTTCAAACCAACTAACCCCAGAAAAGTCACCTACTGATACTTTCAAGTGTACTGTACTTTGCCCTTGAATGAAAATGGTTCTAAATATTAGTATTCATAAAGCAGCTGATAAAAATTGACTTCAGCTTCAGACTTGAAACTTAAGTCCTGCTCCTAGCATGATGAAATTAATCTCTGGCCTTACTCCATTTCTGGTCTGCTGAAAATCAAAGTACTGTTGAGGTGTGCATTTAGGGTTAATCTATGTAAAACAAAAAAAAAGGGTTTCTTCAAAACTGTAATCACATGAATGACGTTGGCTGTTCTTTACTTTCTTCATTGTTCTTTTAGGCAGGATATTTGAAATCAAAGTAAAATATGTGCAACTTGACATATTTGTTGAAGAATATGTTTTATAAATGGAGCATAATGTTGTGGAGAACGAACCATCCTATTTGTGCCTTACCCTGTAAGACTATCACCTAAACTGTATTGCTACAATTTTGTCTTCAGGCTATAGAACTTCTCATGGTAACACAGCCTCAGACCAAGTACATTCAAAGCCAAATCTCTGCAAGAATATTTTTTAAGTTTCAGTAGGTGACTGCCCTGGCTCCCTTATGAGTTTTGCCGTACTGCATGATATCAGTTTGCTTAATTAGTAGCACAACACAAAACACTGGAAAGAAAAATCTCTGCTTTTATGGATTTTTAGACAGGGGGAAAAGTGGAACTCTGCAGGAATTGTGTCAGAAAAAATGAAACTAAACGTTTCTGAAGTCCCTAAGAAAATTAGCTCCTTTAGTAATGTGATCTAATCAAAGACTTTGTGAAACAGTCTTAAGCAATAATGGTAACAGCTTACATAAGTTGCAGCAGCTTCATAAATACACAATATGCACAATTCTTCAAAACCACTTTCTGTTTCTTAAGCAGAGTGTCTCCTGAAGAAGCAGTGAAATGGGGAGAGTCTTTTGACAAACTGCTTTCTGAGAAAGGTGTGTAGATTTTCCCTCTCTGTGCAGACTGTTGGGATAGAAAAATGGTAGAAAATCATAAAATCACTTAAATAGACCTGGCAGCTACCTAAACTAGATAGCATGGGTTATCTGTAGCAGCTTGTGTTTCTGCTCTCCTATGCTTAGGCTATAGCATGCTGTCAACTATAGAAAATAGTTGAAAATAGCTTTTAAGTTTTGTATTTTATTGAACAAAGTAATGTAACAGACAGCAAGGAGTTCCTTCAATAAACAGTGGAATTGTATTTGAGTATTGTTCAACTATCCTTGACCATAAGACCAAACCTTAAAAATGAAAACATGTTCTGTGTATTTAAGAACAGACTTTGTCACTTCTGGTGCAGTTTGCTTCTAAAACAGTGGTAGGATCAAAGCTGACCATCACTTGAAAGGACTTGTTGCTTATGTAATTATCAAATGCACATATGCCCCTCCTTCCATTTTGGAGGGACACATGTATAATCCAGCTACAATGCTGGACACTATGTGCTTTTCAGATCTGCCCCTTGAATAGCTGACATCAATATGATTGCATTACTTCTGCAGATTAAGTATACTTGAAAAGAAAATATCTTCAGCATAATAAAAATAAGATAAATCAAACTGTTAAGATGTTAAAAGCCATTAATTTTAAATTGTTACTGGAGACAGTCTACTTACGAACAAAGATTCAAATAGTGTTTCAGTCAACCTATATTGACATTCAGCCAGAATAAAATCTGTCACTTCCACAAACATCCACATGTTTTGATTATTTCTCTTTCTAAACTAACAAGATATTGGTAGTGAAGTCTTACAGATGCTGAGAATTCTCTAATGGGAGTTACAGTAGTCAGGATCATAATGGAAGAACTGCATTTATTTGAAAACTTTTATGTATTTTAAAGCAGTTATCTATAATGTGATGTAATTCAAAGGGAGCAGAACCTATTTTGTTGCCTTGCACAGACTGTGTGTAAAGAGTAACTGATAAGGATATATGTTTGTGGGTTTTTTAACACCATTCAACATTCCTTTCTGTAGCTGGACTGGATGCCTTTACAAAGTTTCTGAAAACTGAGTTCAGTGAGGAAAACATTGAGTTCTGGATAGCTTGTGAGGATTACAAGAAGAGCAAGACTGCACATGAACTTTTGCCAAAAGCTAAGACCATTTATGAGACATTCATACAGAAAGATGCTCCAAAAGAGGTAAAAACATTCTTCATTGTATAAGGTATTTGACACAACTGCATCTGATGAAATCTGCTTTTAAGAAGTGCATGCCTAGACGCAGAGGCAATAGTTAATCATGTAGTCCCTGACATAAGAAGGCTTATATCTTAAATGTCAAGGTTTTAGAAGGAAATGTGCAAGCAACTGCATAGATTATTCTCACTGTCCCCCACATTCCTTTCAATACCCCCTCCATGTTACTCTTTTAAGTGTAGCGCAAGAGTTTAAATGCTATGTTATAGGACTCAGAGATTCCTAGTGGTCTGTAAAGCCAGCATAGATGTACACATATATGTGGTATATTTAAGAAAATATAGTGATGTTAAATATTAAAGCTGCAATGAGACATACTAGCTGGAATTTGTGGAAGTATTATTTGTCTTTATTTAAAGCTACCTCCAGAACAACAGACCTATTGTCCCTTTCTTTTAAACTAGTAATCAACTATCGAATTATTACATAACTGAGGCTCAGAAGCTTTTATTTTAAATGAGTCAAAGGACTAAAAGAGACTAGAATAAGCTATTAAAATTAAACATATCCTTTAAAAAATAACTGCTTTAAGCATGGACTTTTCTTGATTGATCTTTCCCCTGACTGATCCTTCCACCCTCCTACTCCCCAGATCTAACTGTGTGTTCTTGATATGTTACTCTCAGCTGGGAGTGGGGGAGGAATAAGGGGTGAGTGGCTGTGTGGTTCTGGGTTACCAGCTGGGCTTAAACCACGACCCACATACACAAAAATATGTTGGTACATCAATCCTCATCAGCAGTAAGGCCTTTTTATATTACTGTGATAGTGCAAGAAGTTTTCATATTTACAATTTCTTCATATTACCAAAACATGCTATAAAGAATTCAGAAATGAACAAAAGGAGTATCCTTTGCCTGCTCTACGAAAGTGATGAACAGGTTGGGAGATCAGCCTCTCCAGGTCTTTTGGACTTACAATTTCCTGTACTTCTATTGAGTTTGAGATCAAATTATATTACTGGCCAATGCTCCTTTTTTCCCCTGTAATATTTCTTTCATATTTATCAGCATAGCAAAATTTACACACTAACTGCTGCTTCCCTGTAACAAGGATGCAAAAGGTGCAATTCTTATTTTAAGAGAAAGATAGCAAAATGGTGCATAGACTATATTTAAGATTCAGATCTGCTTTTCCTAGGAAATGCCCACTTTCAAAAGCTTATGTTGCATTTTATTTCCTTCCCTGCTGCATGTCTTTGGGGTGGACCTTATGTAAAAAGAGACCCCATAGCTGTTCAAGGTAGAACCTGTCATTGCCATTTGACCAATCTCTGAGCAGTTATGGTAGGGTATCAAGTACTGGTACTGTCATCACTTCCAAGGTTGACATAAGTGAAAAGGTGAGCAGTAGGAAAGCTAGGGAGAGAACAGGGTGTGGAAGTCATGCTTTAACTAACAGTAACCTAACAATTTCTTTAACTGTCATACTTCTGATTTGGTGCATGTGTGGGTAGTGTGAGTGCTGTTGCTCCCCTTAAGCAGTTGGCTGTGGGGATACTTCCTTCCTTGGCCTTTGCTGAGCAGCTGAGACCAGCCAACAGCATCTCATTTCACAACACACAGCTCTGGAACTTGCACCTTTTCTCTGACTAACATCAGAGCAGAGCTCTTTTACACACACATTTCAGAGTGTACAGTTTTATGATAGGATCATAAAATTGTAGGTTTGATGAGTGGACTATTTTATCATCATTAACTGTCCTTCAGTTCTTGGATTTATTGTTTAACTAGCTTTATGGAAATGACAGATGTATCTTAGAGAGGAAAATAAAAAGCATGCTACAGAATTCACTTTCTGATTGAATTTTTAATATACATTCTACCTTATTTTTTCAAAATCTCTTGTTTAGGTTAGTACCTGAGACTTTAATAAAATTCTCATACTAATTAATTCTTTCCAGGATGAAGGCAATGACACATTGCATAAATGATCATTTTGATACCCCATCGAAAACCTCCAGAAATGCATTTAAATAATTTTGATATTTCAATTAGATTTTTCTCACTTTCTTACTACCAAAACTCTACACAGAAACCAGAAATTTTAAATATTGACTACCTTAGTCTAATGAGGTGAAGTTCTACATGAATCCTAAATGAGAATAAAGTTCTCTATTAGTCCGCTGTTGCAAAGCTTGACAGCTGCAACTATACAAAGATTGCTATTAGAAAATTACTTTTAGTCAAACATCAAACTTTACCTTCTATTCTCTCAGTTTTCCATTGTACCAATGATGCATCTGTGCAGACTTTCTGGCAGATGTTACATGAACATACGAACTATTTCTGTGATATAAATATCCCATTGTATCAGGGATTCAAGGTCCTTTCATCAGAAAAAACAAAACACAGTATCATTGCTATGGATAATAACACAGGAAATGCATGAATGTATATTAAAGAAATCCACTTTTCCTCATTCTACAGGTAAATTTGGATTTTCAAACCAAAGAAGTCACAAGTCAGAATATTGGACACCCCATCATCACCACCTTTGATAGAGCACAAAACACAGTCTACAAGCTGATGGAGCAAGACAGCTACCCACGCTTCCTGAGATCTGATCCTTATTTAAGTTTGGTTAAGGGGAGAAGTCCCAGTCGTCCTACCCTTAGGAGACGGTCACGGTCTTTCACTGTCAATGATTTTAAAGGTGTACGACCGGACTTTACTGTTTGGTAACAGGGAAACTGAACCCTCATAAATTTTAGCTACTGCTGCAACTCATATATATTTTACAGTCAAAATCCTTAGCAGGTATAAATGAGTGGAAAGCAAAGTTACATGCACTTACACCAGGTCAGAGTTCTGTAGCCACTGATTAATCTCTTTTATAATAGAGAAGTAGGCAACATATTGTCAAGACTTATCATGTAAAGCTTTCATACAGTATTTTTTTAACCCAAGTAAGAGCTGTAATCATATTTAGAAGAAAAAGTTTCCTGCATTAAAACACTGTATAAGATGGTAGTTGATAATATCCACTGTGTATTGTTGGCCTGTATTATTTAGGACAGAGTCTCATCACAGTTAGAATCTATATACCTAGCCTTTGCACATGTTTATGATTTATGCTTCTGAAGTATTTTCTACACTAAGCACAGAGTATTTGTGGTATTTTCTCATACTGCAAAAAACACAGGAACTTTATTAGGTATCATGTAAAGCTGCAGGGATTTTTTCTACAGCCACTGCACAATTAAAATTTAGCTATTGCATATTTTAAGAGGAACATAATATCTTTAATTTTTTGGGTGCAATTTGTACTGTTTTCTTATTACATGTGTCTCTTCTCTGTATTTAAGTTATGCTGTATATATTAGTTTAGCCATCAAATACTTGTATTCTAGGTTTTTGCTACCAAATGAGTAGCAACAGAGACCCAAGAATGCTATTTTAACACAATGTGTGTCATTAAATATCAGGTCACATCGATGTGTATATGTATATATAATACTCCTACTTTTATTTGCAAATATTTATGGTATCCCAACTTCGTTACTAAGCTTTGTTCTAAACTTTTTTCTGACTTTTATTTTGAAAAATAATCTGGAAATTAACAGCTCTTGAACTCAGGTAGAATAACCTTCAGTTCTACTGGTCAGTACTGTACTCTCCATGGGTATAGAGGAGGAAGGAGAACTCTCCCTTTAACTTCAGTAGTAAACTGAAGTCAGATAGGTCATTTTCACAGTCAGTATACAGTGTCTTCTTTCAGAATTGATGCAGACATGCCTTGAAACATGGGAAAGCTTCTAAAATCTTAAACATTGGTTCAGTTTAACAAATGGCTGCGGGATTTAGTTGTAACTATGTCTTGTATATTCAGTAGCTTTCCATGGAGTTTAAGATTTTTCCTTTCTCTTCCCTCTTTGTAAATTGTCAAAGTGAAGAGGTGCGGTTCCTGAGGATGAAAAGTTATGTTCATTACTAATTCAGGGTACATATGAACTGCTTGATCTGAGGCTTTCCCTGTCTGCTTTACTAACTTTCAATAAATCCTATGTGATCTACTTAAAAAGTTGCCAGGATTCAATTTATCACCAGTACATTGATGAGTAAAATGCGAAGACTTCACTTACAGTTCAACACCAGCTGTAATTGTTATCATTTCATCCAAAATGTTACTCTGTACAGAGGTGTGAACTCACCAGGAAACACTGCTGAGCTACAGTGTCCTGAGAACCATCTCCAAGCTCTCAGCTTTACCCTGGGAAGAGACAGGAAACACTTTTGCAGCTGTGAGGAGTATGATCCTTGCTGGTTTATTCCATTATTGTTCCCTAATCTGAAAACTCCAGACACACGCTATTTCCAACTGTGCAAGCAGTCAGAACCTCTGCACAGTGATCCAAGAATAAATCAAAACGTTTTTAGTAACATTGATAATGTGTTTCAGTCTCTGTATCAATATCAAATGCAGCTTTGGAGCTTCTCAGCACCATTTTTTAAAAACTGTCTGCACTACTGTTGTCATTGTCATACGGTTCACATGAATGAGTGAATACAGTGAAAAGCAACCTCGAAACACAATTCATGGCTTGAAGTCAGTATGTTCTTCTAGATAGATTATTTATCATAGAATCATAGAATAGTTAGGGTTGGAAAGGACCTGAAGATCATCTAGTTCCAATCCCCTG
>NDXB01052899.1:0-18112 GCA_002631895.1 Agapornis roseicollis
GTTGGAACTGGATGATCTTAAGGTCCTTTCCAACCCTAACTATTCTATGATTCTATGAAGTACTGGCTACATATGTGGCATGTTTTGGACATCACTAGCTGTAAGGTATTTTTCTTTATAAACATGACAGCTTTACAAAACATGGTACAAAAACATTTTTATATGAATTCTGCTAAGTTTATCTCTTTGAGGATGTGTTGAATGCTGTATCTTTTAATACAACATTTTCTGCACCACTGGTTCCTGGTGCAACTATGACACACATTTTGACTGTGCTTTGAAACCATGGATCATGTTTATCTGTACACTTTATATTCTTTCATACAGTTTTGTACTGGAAGTTTTGTCTCTAGGGCTTAAATGACAAAATGGTGCAGTCATACTTCACATTGTAAGGAAATGTCAGTCCTTTTACAAGTGAATAAGTGGTAGAGATCTAGTGGTGTGAATTAAAGTAGTTTAGCAATGTTGAGCAACAACTATTAATTAAATTGACTTGCAACTCATTACTGGTGTTGTAGGATAAAATTGGTAAACTTCCTTTTGCATGTATCTAAGATGGCAGTGCAATAAAATGAACTTGACTTATGATGCAAGGCTCCTGCCAGGATTACTTAAAAGGCTGAATGAAGAAATGAAAACATTTGTTTACAAATATACTTATTTTAGACTGTTGAGAAATTGGATTTTATACTTAGTGTTCTCAATTTTAAACTTGACATGAGCAATAATATATGGCAAACAATTCCAAGGTTCCAGTTCAGGAAAGACATTCTGATTAGAGACTCGGAATTGCAAGAAGGCATAAATGCAGCTCTAATCTTTCTTTTCATCTTGTTATTCTTGTTATGAATGCCGTATCTTTCCAACATCAACTCTTATTTGCACTTCTTTTCCTCCCACTGTTTTGTTCCTCAGAGAAAATAATTTCAAAACAGTAGCTTGTTAAATTACGTCAATTACCTGGAAATGTCTGTTGATAATGTCACCAAAACTGCATGTTCTGAGTACATTGTGTGAAATCCCTGCTATTTCCTCCTGAGAGATAAATCAATACTAGGCCTATAATGCTCTTTCAAAGATATCTTATAATAAATCCTCCTATATTTCAAATTCATTATTGGCTTTGCTGGGTGTCTAGATGGAGTTAGTGGAGACAGATGACATGCACACTGATCATGACCTGTTACTGGAAAAATTGCACTGATCTTAGGCTCAGGTCCTTAACTGAGAACAACTAGAACACCTACCACTAACACAAAGTGAGAAATTGGGATAGAAGACAAGAGGTGAGCAGATAAGAGTCAGGTGCAATTCACGCTCCTCATAGATTTGTCTATTTTCAAAGTTGTAGGGCTAATGAAGAATAATTATAACTTATTAATTTCTCATTATCTTAATGACTGCAATTCAGTAACACCATATGTCACAAGGAAAAAAAGAGAAAATTCTCTTGACTACAGTGTGAGAGGAAATAGCTCGTATCAGCACCTATCAACCTGAAGGAGAAAGGTCTCTAAGACACCCATGTTGCGCATGAGTGGAAAGAAGCAATAATTTCCAGGGTGTTTCTCAGTGTCATTAGCTGTGCTAGGACTAAACGCTACATCTTTAGCTATTGCATCGTTAGTAGCACCTCTGCAAAAACTCTTTTAGCAGAAACTAAACTTTGTTTGTCTAATTTCTGAGAATTATTCCTTCTAATAAAGTGACACCACAAATTTTGCTCAAAACTAAAATGACAGATAGAGCAAAGAGGAATTCTTCTGTTCACTATGTAAAGACTTACTATACATTTCCCAGTAGTTTACAGTAACTAAATAAACCCCAACTTTTGAAAAAACATTGAGTTGGAGAATTGAAGACTGCTTCCATTAGTGCTCCTTTACAAGAGATCAATGGCTATTTAATATTGACATTTGAGTGAACAGCAAGAAAAGAATCCCCAGCTGTTTTGTCACTTGCATGCACTGCTCTCTTACACATCTATCATGCATTCTCTTACAGAGTTAAACATGCCTGAAGCCAAAAATGGCAGTTATTTCTCAAGACAGACATTTTTCTAAAGCTAGAGCCACATAAGTCACTGAGAAAGCTATATCAAGAAACCAGAGAAATGCAGCTTAATATTAGTCCCTAAATTAACAAAGCAAAAACTGCATAGTCAAATTTGCTTTAAATGCTGTACAGTTTCTTCCAAAGGACTGCAATTATTGCCCAAACTGTAATTTTGCAAACATTTTCAGACTATGTAATAATCCCTCTTATGAACCAAACTTTAAATCATGCTTTCCTTCTCCTGCCCAGTACAAATAGAAAGCTGATACTGCAGGGTACAGAAAGAGAACATTTGAGTCTGATGAAAACCACTGCTATGTTATGGTAAAGTACAACTTACAAACATTTATCCACAAAAGAGCATCTGCAATTTCAGACCACATGGAAGAATTTACCTCAAACTAGCAATTAGCCATATCTGCTGGAGTCACATGAATGTATTATTCATTATAAAAACACTCATTCACATAGTTGCAATGTACAATTTATCACTATCCAAAGGCAAAGACCCTGTAAATCCAGCATTAGAGTAATAGTCCAGAAATAGTTTGCACTCAAGCATAGGAAGCATGTTGTATAATTAAGAACAAGCACAGAAATGAACACTGGCATTAAGTTATTAAGCACCATCTCTGTTTAAGCACTGTCAAATATGACAATAGAAAAAAGCTACAAACCTAACAGCACTAGTTCAGCACAGGACCATATAGCAAGCACTCCCCTGCAATACACACAGCCACACACTGCAAAATGAGACAGTTAGTGTCACTGCATATCAGCTCCATTCCTTCACTTGATTTAGAAACAACAACAACAACAGAAATAACCCATGCTCTGATGCTGCTCCCAGACTATAGGTTGTGTCTCTCTCAGCTAAAGCTGCAAGGCTTCAGCTCCTGATTAACCCAGGGAGCCGGCGCCTGCTGCAATATCCAAGTCACTTACTGCATTGCTTTTCAGCGGACTGAAAGTGGCTGCTCTTCCCGGGCACACATGGCTCTCTCAGCTGGAGGGTTCTCTGTTCAGCACAGTTCAGCTCCAAAGTCTGCATGTGGAGGGTAATTGCCTGTGCTCTGTACTGAGGTTTTCTGGCTGCAGTGACTGCTCACCCTATCCATTGCCTCTGGTGTATGCTAAGTAAGCAATCCCTTGGGTCTTCATAATGAAAGGATGAAGAGTCGCAGCTTTTGAGAGCAGATAAGGTGTTCTGCCGAAAACCTCTGTGCTTCCATGGCATTTTAAAGGCAATGCCTTTATCCTGCCACACGGTTTTTTATAGTGCAAGTTGTTGTATTCTGTAACTTGCAGTCAAATTTGCAGCCAAAGCCTATTTTTTATGTTTCAGAGAGAACATAAGAGAGCTTACAAATTCAAGCCAATGCATTTTTAAAGGTTGAGGAACAAACACTTGCAATTGAACTTAATCTTCTAATTTTCAGAAGTGCAAATGAAGGGGAGGGGTTTCCTAGCTCTAAAACATACTGTACCAACCCTACTTACACAAAGGGTACAGTCAATAAGCAGCAGCCTAAAACTTCATGGATTAACATCTCAGATTTAAAATGCTTCAAGCTCCATCCTGAAGGATGGACTGTCCCCCTTGTCTGTTGTCTGTAGAGTGCCTGTCACTCTACTGTGGGGGGACTGGTCCTACAGTATGGTTTACAGGGATAGTATTAGCAAATGCTAGTAATAAAGACACAGAAAGAGCAAGAGCCACAATAAATAATTCCTCATTAGGGATCCTAATCTTTTGTCTATGGTGACATGTTTGTCTGTCCCTTTGGGAAGATGTGAGGGAATTTACTTGCTTTCCTTATAACCAGCCTGAGTGAGGCACACAGATGAGAAGATTTGTGAAGCCAAACCTGACCTTCAAGGGATTCCCAGGAAGAAAGACCCATTCTGGTTCTGTGTCTACCTATCACACAGGCCTTCTGAGACCTGCCAGTACTAATAGTGCCTAACCATGTGCTGTAAATTTGTGAAAACTGATACATTGCAGTCCTGCTAGTAAAAATGTGATGCTTTTTCCATGCAGGTGCCCCAGATAGCACAGCAATAATTCAGATTTCCTAAAACTAAGCATTGTGTAAGGTGTTGATTCACTCAACTGCCTTAAAGCTCTTGGGTAGGGGAGATTTTCTATGCCACTGATGGGAGTGTTAAGACCTCATGAAAACAGTGGTAGCAGCAAGAGGAGGCTTTAACCCTCTTAGTAATGGCTTTGAAATTCCCAGAGGCTGATTATCCTTCCAGATAGCAAGGGGAAATCCCAGCCACTGAAAGAGCATGCCTAATAAATATTGCAGGAATATTAATTGGATCCTTTAGAAAAAGGGCAGTCAAGGACAGGCACCCAGAAAGAGCATGTCACATTCTTCCTTTGGAAAGTGTTTTATTAGCTGGGCTTTAGCTTTTTCTGGAATTTCCATATCAATGCAGCTTTATACAGTGCTCCTCAGCATCAGTGGTAGTGTACCTATTGTTTTCAGTGCTGTGATTTTTGCCTGTGAAAATGCCAAAGATACTCAGACTGGCTGACAGATGTTGCTGGAAGGGTGCTGGTTTGCACTTGCACAGAAATACATCTTGGAGGAGAGGCAAAACCAGCTCATGATGTGTTGGTGTCAGTGTCATTGGGTTTCTATGAAATGAGAAAACACTCCTGTAAGAGAAAAGCTGGCCTTTTTTTTTTTCTCTCTTCTGCTCACAGCTGTGTTTAGCACCTCAAGGTAACGAATTTGTTGAGTCATAGAAAATAAGAACCAACAAAGGTGCCTTGAATTTTAAGTTTGTTGTATATAGAAATTATGTATGAGGCATGCATCAACTTTCAAAATGCAGAGCAGACACAGTCCCTGGCCCAAGGAGTATCCAGTGAAGATCAGACAAAATGATGCAGATGTGGAACAACCAGGATTGCCATGTGATGTTATTGGAAGGCAAGCAGGAAAACCTGGCAGGATTTGGGAGCTGCAGCATTGATGGCAGAAACAATTAACTCATGCTGAAGGATACCAACTTTTATACGACCCTATAGAAAGGCACTCAAATTCTCCTCTTTATTCCTGACCCTTTCGGAGTATATTGATCCTTCCAGTAAGTCCATTTATTCTCCTTGGTTGGGGGATAAGCTATAATGGATTTCCTTGAAGCATGAGTTGGACAAAAATAATTGAGTTAGCACAGTAATTAGGTGTGGACCTTTTTAACATTCCAGTAGACCCCATCCCTGGTTATGAGCAGGTAAATAGTTATTCTAACAAGCATAATAATCTTGTGTTCTGGAGCTGTGGTGAGGGCAGAGGGAAGAATTATAGATTTCAATGGATCATCTTTCTCTAGTTTTCTGGGCTCCTTGCCTCAGTTCAATAACACAGCAAGCTCTTCTATGCTAACACATCACATTACTTTCTGCAAGTAACAGTATTTTAAACCCTGACAACAAAAAGAACCAAGCAACTGATTTACCAGGGATAGGCACAAAGGATGGCAGCACTGATTCCAAGCCTTTAGGAGGCATTTTAAATTTAAAAAGCACAGTTGCACTCCCCACTCAAAAAAACCTTGAACCCCAAACTCTCTATGCAGTCATTTCAATGGAAAATAAATCTGTTGTCAAACAACTATCACATTTAAGCAACAGACCAGTAAATACCCTGAAGTATGGGTTTGTCACTTTGTTGTTGTGTATGGAGGTACCAGCGACTAAGCAGCAGTGTTGCACAAGATGATTTAAGTGGAAGAGCTTTTCCAAGCCAGCTGGAAAGTATATTTGCAAACTGCAATTAAAGAGAACTGAATTTTAACCTTCCTGCTAGGGTTACATTAAAGGGCTCATAATCGACTCTGGATGTGTAATTTTGAAGAGAGCCATACAATGCAGAGTGTTTGTCTGTGAAAAAAGTAAAATAGTTTATGTATGAATTTGTTTATTGTAAACACATTTGTTTGTCATAAATATATAAGGTTTTCTATAGTAACAATATAGTTGTGTCAACAGACTCCATAAGCTTAAAAGAATTTGGGAGCAACCTGGATACGCCTTTATTGCAATCCTTTGTGTTATAGTAAGGACAGATTTATTGGCTGCATTTAAGAGCCCCAGCAGTAGCCTGGGATAAGTTGTGGTAGCTATTGTACAAAAAGGTGAAGAGCATAACCTGCCCAAGGGGCAGCTGAGCTGGAGGCCAGTGTTTGCACAAGTGGAAGATCACCCTGCTGCTCCTATTTCAAGTGGGGAATAAAAGAATTGCAAGGAAAAGGTTGAACAAGGCCTGCTCAAGTCACTTGGAGCCTTCAGAGAGCGCAGCTTAAGCTTACAAAAAGCCAAGGATGTTCTTTCTCTGCCTTCTTCCATACAGTTGGGCAAAAGAGCATCATTTTTCCTTAGTTATGTAAATAAATTACGTAGTGCAAATTTAAAATACTCTCCTGCTTCATCATCTTTCAGCTGGCTTTGTGGTCAGCTGCTCATTGCAACCCACAGGAATTGAGCACTGGGAAAAGGCTTCCTGACTATATATCCTCTCATGATAACAGTTAGTGGAAAATCTGACTGATGTTGTGTCCTAGAAGAAAAGCGATTATAGAAACTAGATATTTGTACCTTAAGGGTTACAGTAAAACTTTGATGTGTGAGATCAGATTTGTGTACGTGCTGAATGAAATTTATCACAGTTAAACTATGTTTAATCTTATTCCAGAATAATTTAACCTAAATTGAATGATGGACACTTTGATTTTCAACACAAACATAAAACTGCTTTAAGTACACATCTTTACTGTTTTCAGATGTTTTTTTCCTGAATAAGCCTACATAGGCAGACCCTGCAAAAGTAAATGCACAGGAATCATGCCTGTGCCCTCTGGGAGGACATCCCCAAACCTTTTTTAAACTGATTTAATCCTATTCCATTTGAGATGCTATAGCTTGTGGAGATGACCAGCAAAAGGAACAGAGTATTTAGTCAGCAAATCATCATTTGAATTAGGGACATGTTTTCTAATTTCATGGGGCAATTAGCTGTGGGGATCAATATCTTAATTACCTTATATTTTCCCCTTAAATTAGCAGGTTGCACACTCTTCTATACTCTGTTTCAGCTTTTCTTCTTTTGTTACTGTCAGTGCTGTTATTCTGACTGACTTGCTACACATACTAATCCACAACTTTTCATCTCTAATGTTTTCCAGTTGCTGTGACTTCAACTTCTGTTACCTTTCCTACATGATTGTTCTCTCTCAGGTCAAGGATGTCACATAGGGAAATCTAGGTATGTCCCCAGTAAAACAAGAAAGTGGAATCATGAAACTTGAACTGGGTCTAATAGAAATTCAAGATTATCTTACAAAATTTGTAGTCCCTGTGCCCCAAAAATTCACTGGGCCCTTCCCAGGTGATGAAAAGGCAGGCACAGCCCTAGAAGTCCTTCAGTCTGGCAAAGACATGTACTCTGAGAGGATGTGCTGTGGAGCTGTGGGAAGCTATGGTTTTATATTTCAGCATGAGGGAAAGAAGCGCAGAGTGTTACTGAGGAGAGGAGATGATGTGAACTGAAAAGTATGCAGACAGCCCCAATTGTCCATGAGATCAGAGAATGTCTTTTCTCCAAGCACATTTTGCATTTGGATCTTGCCACTGGATTTTTTTTTTTCTTTTGGGAGGGGGTGAGGGGAGAACCGACTGATATTAAGCTCTGCAGGCTTATGTGTTCATTTTGGAGGCAGTTTTGACTTGATGAGATAGCCATAGGATGAAGGATAATTGCAGTGGTGCAGTTTTGATTTTGCCATGGGGATGAGAACTTGAAGTGGTTGTGGCAAGAAACAGGAGCTACTGAGAGTCCTGAATGGCAACGTGAGGAGAGTGCTGTGACATTTCAGAAGAAAGTGGTTTACCTGCCTCTTGGGTACACTGAAGAAAAGAGGAAAAGTGAGACCTGGAGGCTGTGAACAAGCTCCATCTCCAGCTATTACATACTGTGCAAGGACAGAGGCTGGGAATTCACAACCCTGATACAAGTCATGGCTTGTATCAGAGCTGTGAATGACTGGTCTGTTACTGCTGTTCTGTGACAGTTATTTATTGCACAACAGTGAGAGATAATGAAGTTTCTCTTGTATTTGAACAGAGTTAATTCTACCTATGAAACTTCTTTTGGTATTGAGAATTCAGAGGAATAAAACAAATTATTTTTATGTAGACAGCTTCCCAAAGACTCAAAGAGAACAAAAATTGAATGACATCCTCTGAGGAATATTTTCTTCTCTTTCTCCAGTGTCTTTGGGAAAATGTATTATCTGATGAGCTCATTATCTCTGCATCTTTATTGTTATTCTCTTCAGAGCTCAAGTCAAACATTCAAAACGCTGGGTCAAAAGAAGTGCAATAGTAGAGAGAGCAATCTGGCTGCAAATGAAGGACTTAGTAAAACGGATCTTTTATGCAGCCTGCTTCTACAAAGAGAAAGGCAAGTGCAGTGCCCATGCTGTCCCATCAATATTCATCTGACTTAATCTAGAGGAGCTGGGATGAGAGAGAAATTCAGTTCTGAGGGTCAATAATTCTCTCTGAGGCTGTCTGACATGGGTAATGGGAGTCTTGTGCAAGCAATGCTTTAAAGTATCTACTATCAATTGCTGATCAATAACACCTACAAGTGATCTTCGTAGCCCAATGTTTCTTCGGGAGAGAACTGGGTTGCTTCCTGTCTTCGCAGTTCTTGTATGATGGGGCTGGGAACAGTGAGCAGGGAGTTAATGAGCCTTCATGAAAGCAGACGGATCTTGTTCTGTTGCAGAAATGGATATGCTCAGTCTCTCAGAGGAACTGATTCAAATGACTGTGGTTCCTACTCTGGGAGTTTGGTGACCTTGAAGTAACAGCATTGGGAAAGATGCTTCTGCTCATTTCAGATGGGCAAATCTAGACTATTAGAATTTGTTTCAACTCATGAATTTTAGCTTATTAGCTAACGTCTGGATGATTCGAGTTGTTAATAGTTGGGTGTGAATTTGCTTTTCATGCTTTGTATTAAGTAACAACTAAAAACTTGTAAATTAAGATGTCCAGGAAACAAAACTAAATCAAGAAATAATTACATTAAGCTAAACCTTCTTAAGAGATGGAAGCAATCTCTAATCAAAAACAGGTTATTACAGGATGGTCAGAAAACCTGTGGGTAATAGGGTCATACATTACACCAGGCTCCCTTTAAATATCTACTACTATGCATGGCATGTATCCCTTGGAACAGTATGCAGGTAAAAAATGTATAAGTGATAGATGAGGAATAGCAACTATGAACGATCTCATTCATCTGTGCATAATTTTCAGATGATGTTGTTGTTACTCAGTATCACAAGACATTTATGACTGGGAGAACCAAAATGAAAATACGGACTTGGAACAAAAAATGGTTCATCATGCCAAATGGAAGGTTGTTTTTTTTTCTAGATGGCAAATCACGCCTTCCTGCCATGGATACTTTGAGGTTTCTGTGCAAGAAGCAGGCATCTTGCTGTGGCTCCAAGAACTGCAGGAAAAACATCTTAAAAGGACATAAACCTTTCAATATGCCCCATTGCCAAAGGGAACATATACAGGTATGTCAGGTTGAAAAATAGTCCAAAGGCAATTCAAAAAAACCCTGAGTCAGACTGCTGCTCTCTTTACCTTACCATGAAGCAAGGGAGAAAAATGTGAGTTAAGAAAAGGTTGGAAATGTCTGAGAAGTTATGATTCTCCTTTGTACAAAGGCAGCCTTCTATTGCTTAAGCAGTGGTGAAAATATTAGATTAGTCCTACAAATTGATGTCTATGGAAAAATGTTATTCTGTCTCCATTCAAACTTACCTTCAAAAAAAGAATTGTGCTCAGTGGGAAAATGTCATGGCTTTATACACCTGGTCTTTAGTACAAGCGAGAAGAAAGTCCCACCTACCCTCAGCTCCCCCCTGAGGTTTTGATTTGTGCTTAGAATCAAACCACTGTGTAAATGATAACTAGCTCTCAAGTCCACAGGTATTTTTTGCTGTAAAAAAAGCATTTTTGATGTAAAAAGCATACCTAGTATCCAAGTGGAGAAATCGCAAACCCCAGACTCCCTGGTTCTTTTGCAGTCCTCTCCAGTGGAGCTGATGTGCCCCTGGAAGTGCAGAGAAGCTAAAAACTGCCTTTAGTTAGTGAGCTGATAGGATATGGGCTTGGGGTACAACTTTTCCTTTTCCTCTGATGAGCATTTTTTTGCCATATGAAGGGCAGCACCTACATGCTCCCAATTTTTTTCATTAGACAAACTAATTTCCCAGGCTTATGCTCTGTGATTTCCAAGGGGTGCTCTAAAGCAGCATGCCAAACCAAAATTAGACAAGAACTATTATCTCTGAGGCTTTCTAGCTGATGTGCTTGGTAAGATGGTATTTAAATTACATCTGTGGGCTCGTTATCTAGCCACAACACAAACCTCAATGAGGGCCTGAGATGAAGCTGCATGAATAGAATTTTTTATTTCACTCTTGTACCTATTATGTGTTAGTCTGTTCTGTAAGTCAGTGCTTGATTTGGCATAAATGATCAGATCTAATCAGACCTATAGATGCAGGATAGTAAGGATATCTTTGTATCTTGATTTGCCTACTTTTTTTTTCTTCTTATAAAGCATTACAGCCTTAAAAATTAGGACTGGAGGGAAAGCCTGCATTCAGATAATGAGTTTTCTGAAAGATACAGCCAGTCTGTCAGGATTTCATTCATTGCACTCTCATAGCAAAAGATGCAGGAAAAGCTTCAGTTACTAGTTTCAATACAATCAGCTCAGCTTGGTGACAAAATAAAACAACCTCAGGCCTGAGGTGTATGATGAACAACAATTCCAGTTGAGACCTCCATTTCTTTACAATGAAGCTGTCAAACAGTATTAAAAAATCATGAACACAATTTTTTCCTGTAAATGAAGAACACTTCATTATAATATCTGCCATCTGATCTTGAGCATATATTAGCAATGAAAAATAAATGCCTTTCCTTAAAAAATAAAATATAAAAGTAGCAGAATATTTTCTTGTTTTTACATACATGAGCATTTATTCCACTGCAAGTATCTTTTTTAATCAAAATAAATCTCAGTTGCTCAGCTGTTTAAGACAAGAGCTCTACTCCAGTAAAGTTGAGCTCAATTATAACAGTTCATTGCAGTAAACAAAATGCTTAGTTCTCTAGAGAATAATAACATAAAAATGAGTTGTTTGTTTTATGACCAAGTGTTTGTGAATGGTCCAGTACTGAACTGATTCCTTTCAAGTTTTGCTCATGTTAGGATTATCTGTCTGTTATTAAAATAGTTTTTAAATCTCTGCCATAAATACAAAGACCAGAAAAAAAATTCCTCTAGACCTCAGCCTTGTTATTGTAATATAACAGGTTTAGGGTTTTGAGCTTCTAAGTTAAAATTTTTTCCACATTTGAAAATATAAGTGTGGTTTGCTATTTATTTAGTGCTGCTAGACATTTAGTATAATGAAAATGAAAATGAAATAAATCTGAGTCCTAGCTCAGTTGCTTGTGAGCCTGTTTGCACCAGAGTAACCATCCCAATGTGACCAGGGGAAACCTTCATGGGAATCCATTTGCTGACTTTCTCAATCACTATTCAGCTAATAACCAAATTAGAGCTTGTTCTAACCTTTTCTGAGAAACCTTATACATTTGTAGTAACAACTTCTTTCTTTTTCTGCTGCTCACACCACATTGATGGAGTTTTTTTAAAATCACATGCCAGAGAAAAGAGAATGAATCCCTCCTAATGAGTTGTCCAGGAGAATCTGAAGTTATAGGACAGACTTTTTTTCCAGGGCATCCCAAAATCTGTTTTCACATCAAACCCCAAAAGGAGCTCAACAGAAAGCCTTCAAAGGCTGGTAAAGAACCTTTCCCTGTGGTAGTGTCAGTGTACAAGTATGGTCCTGAAGCTGTTCCTTCTGTTCTACAGTTCTTGTCTAGCTCTCTTGTAATACTGCAGTTCATCAAATGCACAAGGCTTTCCACTGTACAGTGCCAGGGGTTTGAGGGCCCAGCTGCTGGACTTCAGCAGAGGCAGGAGGGGAGCAAGCACTGGCAGCTGGCTGAGTGGAGAGCCATACTTCATTCCTTCTACCCCAGCTCCTGCCAGCCACATTACACCACTGTGCTCACACGTTCACACTGTCTCTCACACTCACCCACTCACTCTTCAGTGGATTAACACTGACATTCTTCCTGGAAAGAATGTGTTCTTCAGAAGCTCATGACTGCAATGTGCGGCTGTTTATAAATACCAGCATGTTGAATAGTTTTCCTGCATTGCAAAGGAACATTTCCTAATTCTCCAATGAGATACTCCATTTTATATAGCGGTTGAATGTTTTGTCTGAGTGGATACTGCAGTGGCTCCAGCAGTTTCTTATAAAGTGTCACAAAATTCCAGCTCTTGGAATTCCACCTCGGTATTGCATTAGGAGAAATTCAGCCCTGCACTACATTTGAGGAGACCACTGGGTGTTAGTAGGAGAAGTTAACTCTGGATGGATCCAGGCTACTTTAGGAAAGCTTTCTCTCACTATATCTGTTGGCAGTGTGTCACCTTTTTAGCTATAATGGGACACAGGCATATTCAAGGTTATAAGATATTTTACTATAGTGTTATATGGCCCTAAATGGGGCAGAGTTAATGACAGCAGTAGTTGCAGCCCTATCTTCTCTTTTGTTCCCATGCAACTTTTTATAGCACCATGTCAGAGGTGTTCATCATATAATTTAGCTGTTTGTACATGTCACCTGCTAAATCTGGCACACTTACTGATTTAAGCTGTTTTCCCAGAAAACTGGAAATGGGTTTGCAATCATTTTTTTCCTCTTCTGGGTATTTATGCTTGCTTCCTTAGGTTTTAAGTGTATCTTATTTTAATTATAAGTAGCATAAATAGGGAATAAGGCAAAGAAGTAAGATGCAGTGTTTCCTGTTTTCAGTGCATTGCTCTACTCCCATATAGTGTATTTTAAGAAGTCTTGAAAAATATTTTACATTTTCTGCTAGAAATAATCTTTTCTATTCTACTCCCCCAATTTTTGAAAAGAAATCTCAAAAAGTAAGAAGTCTCAGGTTATATTGGAAAAAATCTCTTGGTATAAAATGGTTTATAAAAAGAAGCATTACAAAAATACTATAAGTTGGAGGGAGGTGAAAAAAAAATAAGGAAACAGACATGTTGTAAAACTAGAAAATGCTAAACAAAGGGAAAATGCTAGCAATTGAATTTACAAAGTATAAGAGCTCTGTTTGCTAGGATTTTTTTATGGAAGATATCTAATCTACACAGTACCTCAGGTGATGACTTGCCTACCCCTTTTCCCCTCCACTCATGTGAATAGCAGAGAGCTAGGAAAACCTACAGAGGAAAGCAAATTCAAGAGTCAGAGCCCCTGCAGCACAGAAGCCTTTTCTACCAAAGATCTAACCTGTAAATCTGGGAATTGTTAGTATAACATTCTAGGTAGCTGATTTTAAGAACTGTGGCTTGGAGAGCCAAGGGAATTAAGTATGCTGTTTTCATGGAGAGTTTATATTCTTCAGCCTGTGCATGTGAAGATTATTTATAGAGTTAAGTCCAAGAAAACTGTTCCATCTGGGAGAAGATGGAAACCAACGGGCAACAAAACAGTGATCGAGACACGATACCTGGGGTAAACAACTTCAAGGGAGTTAAAATAACAATAACTCAATAATCAGTTGGGAAAATGCTATTTTCCAGGCCTCGGGCAGTTACGCAGCTGGCCTGCCAAGTCTGAGAGCCCAGAGATCAAAAAGAATATGAATCTTAAAAAGGCTTTGTTGGAACAAGAAAGGAAAAAGTGGGTTGTGAGCAGCTGCCTGAGGATGAGAGGAAGAGTCTGAAAAAGAAAAGGGAGTGCAGCTGAGCCTGAAGGTGAAGATAACTGAATAGACTCAGAAAACATGGGCTGAAACTCATGCTGCACAGTGCTTATTTCAGCAGCAGGTGGAAGTAAATCCTTGTGCACCTGGGCATATGGTAACTAGAAATATCTGATTACCATCAGGATTTGCACTGATATCCAGGTTTTTGATAGAGTTTGTTTTTTCAGTGGACAAGGAAGACAACAAACTCTAAAACTGGATTTTGGAGCTAAAATTTGCTTGTAGTTTGGAATTCAGCCCTTTTTGTGCTAATATCTCCCTATATAGCCAGACTGTTCTTTCTATGCAGTGGAGAAATTTCTTGTCAGCTTTATTGACAGGCATCTGTATGTATAATCTACTATAATAACTATTTTGGGAGCTGATACCTTGGCTGGGCTTTGTTTGGTATTTTTTGGAATCCCACCATGCTTGCCTTACACCACGTCCTACAGATTTGTCTTGTCTATCCAATACCTTTGCTCATCAAGTAATGTTCATCAAGCTACTCCATGTTGGCTGAGCTTCAGTAATTGCTGGTATTTCTGTCTATTATTGTTTGGTGGGAAAAGAAATGTCTTAAAGGTACATTTAAACTCTAAGTAAAAAAATATGTTGCATTGAAATTTTCTTGAAAGTAAGTCCCTCCTAGTTGAACTCCTCTGGCAAAATGCTGTGTTTGAACATGATTGTGGACATATTTCCTTTTCCCTTCTCTTTTCCCCTCTTTTTTCTTCCCTTTTGCCTTTAATGATGATCTTAAGCTATACAGGCTAAGACAAGCCAGACACAGCCCTTCAGTAAATTAATTGTGATCTTCCACATGCAGCACTCTCAACATCCCATCTGCTAATTCAACTCCCAGCAACTGTATTCAAAGTTTTCTACTGAAAACAAAAGCTCCTTGAGACAGCAGCATGTAAGGACAAGCATTGTCTATGTGGGTTGACAGTTTATGTTTGGAATGACTCTCATCTTTGAAGCCTTGAAAACCTTAATAACTATTTTGGAAACTGATTCTCTGGCTGGGATTTGTTTGGGATTTTTTGGAATCCCATCGTGTCTGCCTCCCACCCCATCCTACAGATTTGTCTATCTTCTATGGCTCAGCAGTTATGCTGCAGGCTCCACGGAGCAAGGATTGCCATTATCTTCATGTCTCAATGAGTTGGCTGCTACATGCTACAAAAATACTTGTTGAAAAATAATAACAACAGCTCATCCAAGTGGCATTCACTTAAGTACTGAATTATTGCTTTTGAATTCATAATATCTTGTTCAAATCTTCAAAATCTTCCTACTTGTTCAAAGTAGGAAAAGGCTACATTTTCTGAGAGGAAAGCTCTCAGTGGTATAAACACCATAGCCCACAGCAGAACAGAGATAATTTGATTGTGATTCTCATGTTGGAGTACGTGCAGTTGGAACACAAAGCCCTAAATAAGCTTCTAAGCTGTTGTGAATGATCACCATTTTGGATAGAATATTTGGTGTGTATTGGAATAGACATTGCATTTTTATGAGTGCTTAAAATTCTCCCAGTGGATCTTAACAATGATTAAGCTTGCTGAGCAGTTGCTGACAGACCCTTATGGTGTAGCTAAGTCCATTCTCTCTCTTCTCAATAACACAAATGTATGCCAGTTATGTTACAGGCACACGTCTGCCCCAGTCTGTGTCAATGCGGGCTTGGACGTCCAGGTCAACCCATGGTTTAATGTCAGCATGGAGTATTCAGTGATGCAACAGCTCATTTTTGTTTCATCTCTGTAAGGAACTAGCTTCATGTTTCCATTGAAGATAAAACTATGCTAGCTCATATAGCATAGGATTATAAAGTCTATCATAAATACTGTACCTCAGAGTTTTCAAAGTGATGTATTACCTTTGTGCATCGTCCTCTTCAGAACTAATGTCCACCTAAGCAAATCGGCATCTTGGCTAAGGGGCGACCATATTCTCCGTCTAAGGCAGGCAAAAGGAAGGCTCATGATCTCTTCCAAGAAACTGCCACCACAGGGGAGACATTGACAGCCTCTTGAAACCCATGGAAAGGTGAGGTCTTCAACTGTCACAGATTTACAGCTCTGATTCATTACTCAACAGCATCCTCACTGGAGGAAAGATGTGGACTTGGAAAAAGAGAGTCTTGAGCATGATTGAAAAGGATAAAAGATGACACTAGTGGTCCTGGCTCTGCACAGTACTCAGGGAGCCTACTCTGACACCCTACCAGGCATGCTTAGTGAGAGGGTAGGACTGGAGAGTCAGTGCTGAGAATGGTATTTTAATAGTCAAATGCCCTGTACCAGCCATAGTCCCCAGTGACCTTTCCTCATGAGGAAATTAAGAAAAAAGAAGAAATGTGCTGCATCCAGAGATGTTTGTGTTGGGGCTACAAACATGGAAACAATATCTTCTGCAGGACCAGTGAATGTCAGCTCAGGGGTGTGGGAACTGGGAGCAGTGCATCTGGTTTCAGGGACATTCATTGTGTTCCATCAATAGTGATTTTCAGGATTTCAGATGCATTTTTGCTTTGGCTTTATCTACAGCTCTTGACCCTTTCCCATGAATTCTCTTGCTTTTTCTACTCTTCTTCAGCATAACAGAAATAAGCACTGTGTTTGGTTTTTGAATGTAACGAATTGTTCAAACTCGCCAACAACAAAGCCTTGTTCCTTGGGAAAAAAAATATTACAAATAAATAAGGAAACACTTTTAATGATCAAAAACACTCAGCATCTCTGACTGATGTAATCTGGAGCCTTTCCACAGACACTGATTTCATTTATAACTGGGCTAAGGGCAGGAAGATATGCATAGGAGTTACATATACATGTATTTTTTTACATATGTGACTTGTTGAAAAGTGATATAGAACATGGGAGACAGAGATAAGGACTAAATAATTACCTGAATAGGTAAATTAATGGAGATATGTTTAAATGAGTGATCAAGAACTTGTGATCAAGTAATGGCTTGTTGGAGGTATGTAAGACTCTCATTCCACTTATGAATTTCATTTTCTATTTGACAACAGGAGCAATATATCATCTATTACCAGGAGACAGTACATGAGTAGGAACAGAAGGGTCTATATTTATGTTTTATTGACAGTACCTCACTAAATATAGCACCTTGATATGTATGAAGCAGAAATTTCTTCATTTTGATTTTACTGCTGATAGAAGGAAGGCTGTCCTAACGTCAGTAAACCTGAAATATCTTTTTACACAGCTATCTAATACTAATAACACTCACTGAATATCAAGGTAAAAATGTATTTGCTCTGTCTTCTGATTCCATTCTCAAAGAAGGTACTCCACAGAAAGAAATTATTTTCATCCACTTACACAATTTTGACAATGTGGTTCCCTGTCTCTTTCCAAAATTGTTCCATTGTGATCCATGGGATAGAAACACAGTGTCTCTGTGCATGCATTTTCCATGCACTTTCTTCTTCCAGCACATATTCCAAAGTAATCTTGGGTCATAAGTAAATAAACCCAAAACCATGTATTATTACCTCTTGCTGTTCAGTGTTTGCTATGCAACATTACTTCATAACACACCAAGCTTATTAGGGGATTTTTAAAAGGCATTTCTGGAAAGGCTGGTCAGATGTCTTTCCACTGGACTGAAAGAAATATTTTTCGATGTTGTGCTGTTCTATGTCAAAGCCAAATTCATGTCTGGGTAGATGTTGTTTCTTATTTTTGGCAGATAAGACAATGATATGAGAATACTACTGCCTCCGAATTCCTCATATTTAGGGATCATTGGTTTAGCAAGACCTTACCAACACACTGTTGTTTGTCTCTCAGAAGCATATGAGAGATGACAGAACCAATGTGAGAATTTAGTTTTGTGGATCCTAAGCTCTTTTCCTTTACAAATACGAATTGATTAGTCTGAAATCTTTGCACTGCGACTGTATTTACCTTTGTATCTTAGATTTTATTTTCCATATATATTAGATTTTAATTTCATAGAATCATAGAATAGTTAGGGCTTGAAAGGATCTTAAGATGATCTAGTTCCAACCCCCCTGCCATAAGCAGGGACACCTCACACTAAACCGTGTCACCCAAGGC
>NDXB01052900.1:0-20779 GCA_002631895.1 Agapornis roseicollis
GAATGGGTTGCCCAGGGAAGGTGTGAATGCTCCATCCCTGGCAGTGTTCAAGGCCAGGTTGGATGAAGCCTTATGTGGCATGGTTTAGTGTGAGGTGTCCCTGCCCATGGCAGGGGGTTAGAACTCGATGATCATAAGGTCCTTTCCATCTCTAACTGTTCTATGATTCTGTGTTGAGCAGCCATAATTATTTTAACTGGCCTTACAATTCATTAAGCAAGCATGTCATAGGCCAGAATTCTGTGGCTACATGTGTATTCCACTGTATCAACCAACATGTCCACAATAACTAATGGTTAAGACTGATAAACAGATGTAGACTAGATCAAATGTTTGTGAAGCATGCATGTGGCCACAGCAGTTGGCCTATCCTGTTTCTGCATAATTAACGGCCAAGTAAGACAGCATAGTTAAGAACTGTCCCAAAATTTCCATGACCATGGGTTTGGCATATACTGGCATTCTTCCCTTGCCTTGTAAAAATGGGCACCTGTGCACATTGGCATAAATTCTTGATTTCTCAGTTGTTCACCGGTCATTTTAGATATATTAACCAGATAGAAAGTAAGGTTAGAGGACTTCAGCTTTCCCACAAGATTTCCCACACAAGGGCGTGCTGCTTGTTATGTATGAAAGCTGTTTTCAAATACCAAAGTAGGTGCTGTATTGAGTGGCTTTTTTTTATTAGCAGGTGACACTAACTAGCTTTTGTTGTCTTCAAGTAATAGAAAATCCCCAGTTGGGAGGGAATGCTGTTACTGAATTGTGTTCTTCTAAAATGAATGAGCTCATAGGAAGAAGCTTTGTCCCTGGTAAGAGGCTACCAATTTAAGAAGGTGTTGTCAGAAGGGTTGTCCAAAGAACCAAATCATGGCCATGAAAGACTTAAAGTCTGTATTGTCTGCTACTGAATAAAATGCTGGCTACTGAAAACTGTACTGATTTTGTTAGTGGTTAAGACTTTCTTTGTGTGTTGTTTTGGTTTTTAATTCTATTTATTAGCTGCTTGATTTGGGTTTGTATTAGGATTTAGGAAGCTTTGTTTTGTCTGATAATTTTTGGAGATGATTTAGCCAATGCTGGTGCTTTGCCTCCTATGGACTTCTGAAAGTAACAAAGGTACTTAATCATTTTTGGAGTTTTTTGTCTCATGCACAAGAATGGGGATTCTCAGAATCTTGGTGAATGATAATAATAAAGCAATGAGGTGAAAGGTGTGAAAGGTTTCTGATGCTGGTATTCCTGTGAAGGTTAACTGGAGGTCAGCCACAGGGAGAGAGGCAGAGACTTGCTTTTCTTTTCCATTGTGAAACACAGTTTAATCACTGAGAGAGACTTGATAATTGTCAAGGGACTGAGAAACTGAAACTTAATTCTGCTGTTTTCAGGGTCTCCTGAAAAACTTCTTTGAGTTTTTATCTTCAAGTAAGATGTCATTAAAATTGGAGGTTTCTGGTTTGATCATGCTTATTGTCTAACACAGAATGAACTGATACCTTGTGGTACTTTCTAAATTTCTTTATTTCATTTACAGTTGTCTCAGCCGCCTGTTGTTAGCCAAGTGTCATATGTGAACAGCCTGGAACACCTCTTGAAGGAGAAAGAAGAATCAAAAAGGTTTGTTTCTTAAAGATGCTTTGAAAAATTTGGGCCAGAGTTGTAGAAGTGCAGAATTACCTTGCCTCTCCAAAACTGATGGGAGTTTTTGTAGCAGCAAGCAAAGCTTTGCCTGCTGATACCACCAATATATGTCTGATAGGACCTACAAGTGTGGCTTAACTGTAAAAGCTGAATGACATTCTCCTTCCAAGCAATAACAAGTGAGTTGTTATGCTAACCCCTCAAGAGCCAGACTAAGTTTACTGATGACTTCAGTGTAGGTCACTGAGCCAGCTAGCAGCTGCTGCACAGGCATGAAATAGAAGGATTTTATGTAGACGAACTGTACTAATTTCTTCAAAGGCATTTGTAATTTAGTTGTGTTTGCCAAAGTTGTATAGATTCTTGGTATCTTGAGTAGTTACGCAGTTCAGTGAACAGAGCTATTGAGTGTTCTTGCAGGAGATATTTTGGGTAGAAAGTGTAAGGTGTAATGTGCCTAATACCACTACTGGCAGGCGGTGGTGGTAGGTATACAGATATGTGTGGTTAACTGTTTTCATTAAAGAATCTGACCCTAATAATTATGGGCTGACTGACTATGGAGTAGTGAATACTCCTATAACTAATACTATTTAACAAATAAAATACTAGTATGATGTTGAAAAAAAAAAATCACAGCCAAACAAACAAACAAAACCAAACCAATGAGAAGTTTCAAAGTTTTGTGCAATTACAACAAATTCTATCAGAATCAGGTTGAATGTGTTTGTCTTTGACAAACTAGTGGTTAATTGTGCTGTTGGAAATTTGTTGGGGTTTGGGAAACATCCAGTTTGTATCTTGGAATAGCAAGATGCTTAGCTTTTATACAGATACATATATCTCGCATGTTTTTGCCATACCTAATGGGCTACTGGCCCCTTACGGTTCATACTGGGTTCACATTCAGAGCTTCAGTTTTGATTTCTGTTATAAATACCAAATGGTGATGGTAAGTTCTACTGCTACTGGTATTTCAGGATAGATGAACTAGAAAAGCGGTTGCAAGAAGACCTACAAGGAGAGGAAGCTGATTCTTCAGATGGAGAAAATGAGGAGAATGCCACTGGAGATGAAGATCTCTCTGAAGAACACAGGTCCTTCCAGCTCCTAAACCAATTAAATCTAGTTTCTCACTTTTCTAGCCTTTTTTTTTCTAATCTCCCTCCGTCAGTTCTTAATATGTTTAATGTGAACCTTTTTTATTGTCTTCTGGGGTTGGGTGGGTTTTCTTGGACAGTGCTGTCTTAACCATTTAGCTTTCACATAAGGCTGATGTGTTCATCATCTGAAAATAACTGTCTCAATTTGCAAGTAGCCTCTGGTTGTTCAAATTCATAAAAGCAAGTTTGAATTTTACAGGGCATTTATAAAGAGGTTTTCAGTAGTAACTCATGCCATACCTGACTACCACCCTGGAGAAGATATATTTGATTTATCGACCTCTGGGAAAATCTTCAGTCAACATGACCTGGACTTCAGGAATTTTCACTTCATCCCTCAAAATCCTATAGAAAAGCTACTTTATAAGTAAGAATATCTTCACTCTGTTGTGTTTACTTGCATGGGTTTTTTCAGTGTTAGCAGCTTTTAAGATAAAATATTGTCTCTGAAAGCAAATAAGCTCTGTCTTACTAAGTAGGCAAGATTGACTCTCTTTTCCTGGAGGTCTCCTTTCCAGGTTGGCTTTACAGAACAGTGAATTGTTAACTTGAAGCTTCCTTTTTTCCTCCTCTGGAATTCTTGAGAAACATCTTAAGTGAGGCATAAGAAAAAAAGGTGTTCTCCTCTCTTGTGTATTTCGGCTGCCATTGCTAACCTTACCAGTTTGTGGAAGTGAAATGTTAAATGCACAAAAGCTTAACTGTCGCAAGACAGTTGGTGGTAAACTGATTTGTGACCTACTAATGCTGCATTATGTCTACTAAAAAACTCAGATGTTTTCCTCCTGAATGGGCTTGTGACATCAGGCCTCCTCCTCCACCTAATGAGGGCTGCAGGAGGTCATGGTTTCTGGCATCTGTTAGATTTAGTCACTGAGCCAGCAGTGTGTCTGTGTGTATAGAAACAACTGTTCTGTAACTCACAGGGATTTGTATTCAGTGTTTACAAGGCTGTCAGGCTCCAAATAGCTGGACAAATTCTTGCCTGATACCAGAAGTGCAAATCCTGAAAAAAAATCCAGTTGTTTTGCTTAGCATTTTATTTCAAACTTGCATCAGTGGAACAGAGAGAATTCATTTACTCTTAAAAGATTTTAGGTACACATGTGTGTACTACTGTGGGTGTGAAGAGGAGGAGGGTGGCTTCTGATCTCTTGAGAAAATGATGTTTGTGATATACTCCCTTGGCTTCAGGCTTCTCTATTAACATGTTTTGAAGATCACAAAGGTAGAAGCTTCAAAAGCATCTTGTGACTGGAGGAATGAGAACTAAACGAATCATCCCTTGCAGAAGGCAATTATGATTTAATTGCTTTTGCATTCTGCCCAGTTGGCACATGGATGTTTTCCTAGCCACCTGTTCAAACAGACAGGTCAAGGAAATGGGGGAAATTAGGACACAAATCTGTTAACAAAATTACCTGGTTTAGATGATACTGAGAACAGAGGAAACTAAAAGGTATGTAGGAACCTACATTAATTCAGCTGCTTATGGCATATCTGACTCTCTAAAGAAGGCCAACGCTAAAATAATTCAGTAAGAAAAGTGATGTATTTTCTGTTCTTCTGACAGCCGCTTTTTGCACCTCACAGGCTTGTGCAGTGTGTTTAGACCCTTTTGCTTTAGTTTGCCTTCAGACTTTTTATTTGAAAAGTTACTTAACTTCAAGCAAAGTTTTTTCTCTTTTCTTCTGAAAGTGTTGCTAAAGGTCATTGGAGTTAAAAGTCCCTAAAGATCTTTGTTTGCTGTTGATGATCTGAGTGGTGGGGTGGTTGAGTCTGAGTGGTTGAGTCAACCACTAACTGATTTTTTTCTTCTCTTTCCCCACTCCGATCTTTGTCTTACAGTTCCAGCATAGCACAGCAGCTCTCTTTAGCTATTAATGGTTTTCTAAGTTCTGCTTACAGTTATATCTTGTGTCCCATACCAATTTTGAAGTGGCTTTTCCAGGTAAGACTATACTATTTGTGCAGTTATACTCTGTTCAGGTATAATATTCTTCCTGGAAGCAGTAGTAGCAGGAATAATCAGACCAAGGTTGTAAATCTGTTGCATTATATTAACAACTCTTTTATATAAAGAAGTCTTTCTTTCTGGGTTCTGATTTGTTCTCCAGTCTGAAATACTTTGTTAGTAGTGGTAAAACGCTAGGGATGGATTTTTCTCCATGCTTCCAAGTGAGTGCAAAGCTGCACATCCTAGTCCATCTTAATATGCGTTACTGCTAGGTGAGAAGGGACTTCAGGATATAGCTGTGTGGGACAAATTATAAGCAAATGTTAATCTTGCTTCCTTCCACCAAAACAAAACAACAAAAAACCCCTGAAGTTGCATATTGCAGTCTACAAAAATGCAGAGGTACCATTTTTACATCTGTTGCCTTCTAAATCATCAGAGATAACTGCACTATCAGGTAATTTTCATTTGGAAAAGGGAGCTCGGGAGAAAGACTGGAGCTATTGCCAAAGGAAATGTGTCTGCTTTCTAGATGTCTTTCTAGGTGTCTAAATCCTTAGGCATTTACATTGTCACAAAAATGCCCCTCTCCAATCTCCATTCTGTTATTATGTGTTCAAGGCCAGGTTGGACAGAGTCTTGGGTGACATAGTCTAATGTGAGGCATCCCTGCCCATAGCAGGGCGTTGAGACTAAATGGGTCCTTTCCAACCCAAACCATTCTATGATTATTTACCACATTCCAACTGTGCCTGAAACAAAAAATAAAGCTGGACCACCTGTGAAACTGCAGTCTGGGTCTGACTGGCTTTCTGCTTTTGCCAAAAGGGAAATGCTTTGCTCATCTGTGTCCTTCCCTCTGGCCAGTGAAAGAGTGCCTTCCACCCCTTCCATGAGGAGGAAGTGTGAGCCAATTCAGCTCACTTACAGAGCAGGAAACCATCCAGCACTTGGGGGAGATAACGAAGAATGTTTTGCTAAGCTAGTGAAGTGTTCCAGGAAACTTGAGCTGTGCTTCATAGTCATGTTTTTGTAGTTAAGAGTTCTATGAAAAGCTGAGAATTCGTTGTTTGGGTTTAGTGCTGTATATGTTCAACTTGCTGGTGACTGGAAAAGGTTATAGTTCACTCCATTGCCCCCATGTTTGATTGAGGAGTTAGTTAGATCACAGATGCAAACGGATTGCAAAGGGACATATGATAGTCTCCATTCTCTTAACTTTCAGTACCTTCATACGAACCAACAGACTCAACCTGGAGTTACAGTGTTCCCATACTGCAAATACTCAGATTTAATGTATTCAGAGCATCTTTGCACTGTGGGTTGGGTTTTTGGTTTTGGTTGTTGGGGCTTTTTCTGGGGTGGGGTTTTGTTGGGGTTTTCTTTCCTCCCTTCTGTTACTGTCTCTTATTTTACCAAAAGTTGTTTAGTTTGTGGGTGAGTTTTTTTCCTTTTTGTTTTTGGTTTTCTTTTGTTTTATTTAAAAGCAAACTGATGCCATCATGCAGCTTGGTGCTTGACATGTAGCATTTTTTTCTCTACACAGGTGATGTCTGTTCATCCTGATTATTGTGTTTCCACCCAGATTTTAGACAGACTGATGGAGATAACACTAAAAAATGGTGAGTACTTGAATTGAAACTGACCACCTGAATGAAGGCATTTTCCTTCTGTTAAGTATAGAAGGTACTGGGGAGGAAGTGAAAGGCTCTCTCTCTGTGATTCTGGCATGAATTTAGGCTCTTCTGTATGTTACGCACAAATGCTAGAAATAGGTTTTCACTGAGTGTGCGCAAGTGGGTACCACAGGATGTGGTGCTGGCATGTATTTGCAAAGCAGTGCATCTGATACAGAGCCTTTTAAACTCACTTCTGTTATTTCACAAATAGAAGCGACTTGAAAGTGAGCCCAATTTTTCAATGTTTTACTTTTGAAAATCCAGACCTTAATTTCATAGCTTAAGGACTACAGGGTGTTTTTTACATAGTCAAGCCCAGACTATAGCACTGCATAATTTATTGTCCAGATAAATGGCAAAAGTGAAAAGAATCATATGCCTGCAAAAAAAAAAAAACTTTCAAGGATCTGCTTCAGCCCATGCTGCTGCTCATGTTTCGTGTATTTGCCTTCCTTTATTGTACTCTTAAATACTTCTCAATACAAGTTCCTTTATATGATCCTTATATCTTCACTTTATTCAGATCCATTAAAAGTCAGTAGTTCACTTAAGCCCACCAGTTAACATTAGTAAAGTAATGGGTTCTCTTGAAGTACTTGCTCAGGTCTGTCTAAATTGCACCCCATATTTGAATTTTGCTTGAAATCAGACTGTGAGCTGCTAGAGGAGGGAATGTAGCCTCCTTTATTTTGTGCTTCACTGGCATTAAGCTTGGTTCTGAATGAACAGTTAAAACTGATGAATGTGCATTCAAAGACATTAGGGCAAATTGTCAACTGTGTAATCTTTTAACCTTTCTGAGACATTCTGTTCCAGTGCTTAACTGAGAAAGCATCTTCTTTGTTGTTGTTTTTACTAAATGAAACATTGAGATGTGAATGTGCAGTGTCTTGAGTGTTATATTCATTTATATTTGTTGTTTTCCTACAAACTTATCTCTAAGACACAGAAATGATCCAGTAATTCTGTAATTGTTTGGAAGACATTGCATCTAGTTTGCTGTTACTTGCTAGTTTAGAGAATCCTCTGTACTCTTTGCAGACTTTCAGGTACAAATCATACCAATCAGCCCTTTTTTTTTTTTCAATGAACATTGTTGCTATCGAGTGAATTCCACCTGTTCAGCACTTCTGTTCTAGAAACCTTGCCTGCTTTCAAACCTTATTGAGCTCCATTTCCAGTCCCACTATGATAACGCTCTCTTACCTGTACCTACACAGAATGGTAATTTATGTATTTCCTTAAAACTAAATATTGCCACCTTGCTTATTCTGCTGTTCATGATGAGCTGTGATGGGAAGTGGGTGGAGCTTTAAAGTCATTCACCTGATACATAGGCAAGATGTTCCTCCAGCATAAAATACTACATTAGACTACTCTCTTTTTTTTCTCCCTCATCATTCTGAAAATAAGCATATTCTATGATTCTATATTGTTCAGTGTGCCAACTCCTCTGAGATGAGAGCTGGTAGAACTGGTGCTGTCTGCTGAGCTTATTTGTTTCCCTGAAGAGGAACTTATGCTAAGAACTAAATTCAAAACTAATCCATTCCATGTCTTTTGCTTGTAGCTTCCATCAGTGATGAGCAGTCTAAACCATGGATTCCTTCACTGGCTGATGTCTCAGCTGTTTTTGTCAATATGGGTGTTGCATTTAGATCTCTCTTTCCATTGCAGCAGCTTCAGCCCAACTTTAATGAGTATGATATTTTGTAAGTGTCTTCCTTTTGATATTTATTGCTTAGATCCTGTGAAAGCAAGCCTTGTGCTTGGAATGTATAATCAGGTTCTCCTTTATTTCCCCTCCCTTCTACCAAGCCATACTCTTAATTTAAATTCTCAGCTCAGGTTGTATTAAGAATAAATAAGCCAGAACTTCAAACGGTGCCTTCTAGGTAAGGATTCAGCAAACCCCACAGCATTGTCCTTTGTCCTGCATCTTCCTAATGGAGGTTTACAAGAATTGTTGCCAAATAGCTGAGCAGAATTACAGTTAATTAGTTACAAGCTGGGATAGATGTGTGTGCTCTGTAACGGGGGAGTGGTTTGATTTGGAGGCATTTTGAAACATGTAGGGGTTGTTTTCCCTTTCAGTTTGATGCAGATAAGCCTTTGTGGACTTTGAAACTGTTGATTCACTGCTCAATTAGTGTCTCTTTTCTTAGAAGTCAGATGCAAGAAACAATGAGTAAACACCAGCCTGGAGGAGAGCTGACCTCTGCCAGTCCAGTGTTTTCCAGTCTACCAGAGACCAATTTAATCAATGTGATTAAGGTGAGAGAACTCCAGTTAGTGTGGAAGGGGTTTAGCTTTTGGGGGAGGCTTTGCTTTGGTTTTTTAGCAAAACCCCTGATGTCTTAATCTAGTTCTGGGTATGTTTGGTGAATAGATGCTGTCCTGGGGTTTCAGCTTCACATTCAGCAGAGGTTATTGCAGGCTTGTTGCAGGCTTCAGAGCTTCCTGACTTCCATTGGCTTCACTCACAACTGCATGGTTCTGCTGCCTCCCTTTTCCAGCTGTGGCACCTTTATCAGAGGTCTTTGCTCCCTCATGTAGAAGTGCATTTCTGTGTTCCAGTGAAAATGGGAAGGGGAGTTGATGTTTGTGCTACTATTCATGCTGCCTGATTGTGTTAGTGCAGCTCATGGAGGTATACGATCAGTCTGTGTGCAGCACTGCATGAATGAAGTGGCAGCTCCTGCAGGGCAGGTGGAGCTGTGACTCGCTGTTTGGAAGTGAGCTGTTGGATCCATGCATTAAGTCCTGTGGAACCATAGACTGAATGAGTGCTGGTCACACTTCACAGGCTATTTTTCTGTGATTAAAGGTTGTATGGTAAAAATACTGACTTTGTAACTGATTTCAGTTCCCTGTGGAAGTATTTGAACCATCCTAAAATCATTTTTTCTGGAGATCTTTAACTATAAAATCACTTAGTTCAAGAGGAGGCACTTGAAGCATCTCCACTGGAGACAGAATACACATTTCTTGAGTAATTTTTTTTCTCATTCATGCACATGTCCCACATTATAAGTAACCCATGTGATAACAGTTGGGTGGGGGAAAATCTCTTTCAGTATTGCATATTTAGTATATGCAGTATACTACTATGTCAGTCTTTCAGTTAGACAAGGATGACCTGAAGTGGAGAAAAATCATTCCTACCCCTGTAATATCCAGGGAATATTGACATTGTTCAAAACATGAGCTTCCAGCAGGTATAAAGAAATATCACAGAGTGCAGTTACTGGGAGATGGGGAGATGTTAGTACACAAGTGCTGCAATTTGAAGTACGCTTTAATGTGAGGTTGGAAAACTTAAGTAGTCTTCATACTTTAATATAAACTGAACTGATTTCAGATTTTAATACTTCTTTTCTTCTAAAGTTTCTAGGTTTCTGTACAACTGTAATTCAAGGTGGATATACTGATCAAGAAATAATGCTGCTGCTTCTATTGCTATTTAAAATAAGCTTGGAGAAACAGTTAAAGCATACTCCTTTGATAGATTTTCAGTGCCTTTTCCTAAAGCTTCTGATAAGAATAGAAGACTGGGATACAAAGGTAACTTCATAAATAATTTTCTTCTACTGGATTTATGAAACTGGGGTTTAATTTTCAAGGAACTTCTGCTTTGAAGCTTTGTTTGGTTTGGGGTTTTTGTTGGGGTTTTGGGGTGGTTTTTTTTTTTGTTGTTGTTTTATTTTTTTTTTTGACATAACAGAAAAAATGCTGCTTGGACAATATAAGATGAGCAAATTGGGAGCTTTGGATCTGTGTGAGGTTTAGGAGGAGGATGGGTATACCGAGTTGGTTCTGTTGCCTGACGTTTGCCTGTCCTGTTCTGCAACGGACTGTTTGTATTGAACTTCCTGCTATTTTACCAAATACAAGATTATGCTTAAAATGGCTCTCTGAAAGAACGACAAAATGGTTGCATTAAGCTAACAAAAGATAATGAAAAGCTGATCTCAACTAACCTTCTTCAAAGCAGTACTTAGCAGACTTAACTATAGGTGTAATGCAGAAATAATGCACTTCATCTCTTGTTAGATCAGTTCCTTTTAACCTTCATGTTGCATATGTTTCTAGGGAGTAGATGTGTGCTTCATTACAAATAAAACAAATGCCCACCACATCCATTCTTCAGTATGGGGATTTTTGTTGTTCTTTTAAAGATGCCTGAGCTCTGCCTGGCTCTGAGTGAGCTCTCCAGTCATCACCATAATCTCCTGTGGCTGGTTCAGCTGGTGCCTAGCTGGGTAACACGTGGAAGGTAATGACACCGTAACAACACAAATATGTAGTATTGTTAACAGCTGATTTAGCTGCATAAACTCAAAAGTCTGGTAAATGCAATAGGTATTACATGCTGCTTTAAAAAATGTACGTGGGTTTTGTCATATGTTACAGAGGTATATGCAATCAGTAGTGTGTGTGTATATATAGCTTTTGATCACCTCTGCTGTGGAAGTTCTTTTACGTTTTATGTGTAGTTTTCTGGGCTGCAAACTTCCTGGTACCCTACAGCAGAGGTAGACTTAACTTCAGGTTCTGACATCCATCACCTACTCTAATTCTCACCTGAATGACCAAAAATAGAATTTCTGGGGGGGTGATTCATATCTGCATTTTTAAGTGTCAATCTGTTATGAGTTCTGTGTCTTTGAAATGAATACATTCTAATCAATCTGAGCCAGGAGAATGAATTTGGCCCTCAGTTTTAGGCTTGGAAGCAATCATAGTGTTTATTTGTGCAGAAGAAAAGCTGCCATGAGATAAGGGTACTTACATTTCACTAGCCTCTTTACTAGTCTAATAGCACTTATATTCAGAAAATGCAGTTTAATAGTTGCAGGCAAGTTTATGTCTAGGGAAGCCATCCATAGCCTCATATACTTTGTAGAAACAGTTTGGATTTAAGAAATTCTCTGGGAAAGAAAGGTCTTTGAATTGTGTTTCAGGGAAATAAGAAGACGTCTTAGCCTGGTGATAATTTCAAAGCTTCTCAAAAAGGATGTAGAAATACCTGAGGACAGCGACAAGCAGGTACTGCATGTATGTGGTGTGTCTAAGTTGAAAGGTTAGAAAACATGAATGTTGTTGGTTTATGTTTTAATACTGTAAGCCTATTTTCAAGAACCTTGCAAAGTTACCATTACTAATTTTTAGTTTAATATTAGAAGTATATTTGCATGTGTATGTAACCTGCATGTTCTGCAGTTTTAAGTTCAGTATTGTTCATGTGCCTAAACATTCATTTTGGATGTTGGAAAGAGGTCTACGCTTTCAGTCTTCCTTTTGTGTTCATGTAGAGTCGCTCTTTGTTTCTGTAGTGTTGATCCTTTATCGAGGCACCATAAAAACAATTTTTTTGTGAATAGTCAAAAATTACCCAAAGCATGAAAACTCCCATTTTAATTAAAAATCCCCTTTATGTCCTGTTTTGGGGGGACAAGTATATGGTAGTGGCATTCAGTTTCCAAACCAACAGCCAGTAAACCAGTCCAATTTGTTAACGTTTGTGTCTGTAGATGTCTCTTCTGCTTCAGTTTCTTGTGTACATGAAACCTTCTAATCTACTAAAGAAGATGACGGAAAGACTGGAGCAGGAGGATGCTGATGGAGACCACTGTCATGCAGAACTAGAACAGGAGGTACAGAGCTGATAGTGGGGTTTTGCATTTGTCTTTTACATATTTTTATATAAATAATTATTATTATATAATTGCATCTTCTACAATTTTGAGAATGCTTCTTTTAATTTCTGTTAAGTGAAGTGTACATGGAACTGTACATACACTGTTTTGTTGCTGCGTTCATCGGCATAATTAAAACTTATATTCTATTTTGATTATAGTCATGGAGGAAGGAAAGAAGTAGCTAGCGTGTCACTGAGGAAGCTGTATTAGGCTGTTTAACAAACAGGGAAATGGTCAGATTTTCTGAACGGCTCAGTCACATGGATGTCTTGAGTCCTGTCTTCTGTAATCAGAGGACCGTTCTTCCTCCCTTCTCATGTAATCAGTGGGAACTGTTTGATGCTGAACCAGACCTTCATCTGCAGACTTCTGAAAGAGATCTATGAATCTTTCCTCATAAACAGGTATTAGAAAGATTTAGTATTTCCATCCATCTAGAAATTGAATATTGGTTTGGTTCTTTCAGCCTATCATGGAATCTCTTAGCAAATATTTAGATCTTGATGTAGATGATGGGAAAATAAAGCCAATGCCTGAATTTAATTTTTTGTAATTAAAATGACAAAGTTTTGTACGCTACTTAAGTAACTTAAACCAGCATAATAGTGGTTAAAAATGTTTCTGATACATGCATGTACTATTTCAAATTAGATAAGCAAATATGTAGACGTACTTGTCCATTCATATGGCTACTGGAGGAATTACACCGAAAGCAAAAATCATGCTTGATTTAGATGTGAAGAGTTACAATTGTGTTTTGAATGCTAAAGCTCTTTTGATTTCTCTCCAGGCATACTACCTAATCTACATTCTCCTTCATCTAGTCAGTGAAGCTACTATCTTTGATTGTGTAAATTCTAATCAAAGGGTAAGTAACTTAAGTAACTCCTAAAAATCTTTAGAGTTTCATTAGTAACTGTCATCTGATAGATCACCAGTGGAAAATAGCACTGGGGGAAACTTGTTCTGGGGCAAAGTAAATGCAGAAGAGCTTTTTCTGCACTTTTTGCAGAGAAATAAACCTCTTCTGCATGTCTGCAAATGGAGCAACCGCAAAACACAAAGCCATGGGTCAGCACATGATTATTTTGTTAATCTTTCTTGGAAAGTAACCGTAAATTAACACGAACAGAAATTCTAAGAAGCCCAATGATCCTGTGAACTCTTGCAGTACAGTTGGAATGTTTCAGTCTAAAAGAAAACCCCTTTGAAAGTATCCAGTAAAATATGTTCAGACACCTCATGGTTTCGTGTTGGAGTGCAGCCATGCAGCAAGTGAAAACTAGGGCTGTATCTCTTCTGTTGTCTGTGGTGATAGTTCCTCTGTGCCATGTGATGCGATGTAAGCATCTGTTAAGTAATACCTTCTGCTTAGACTTACGGTAATCCTGTTCAGATTTCTGTGATCACTTGCTCTAGTTGCTTGCTGCAGGGTGTCTCTATACATCCTCTGTCCCATGGAATCGGTGTTGGTTTTTAAGGAATCTGTTAAATGAACTGTTTGAGAGAGGTAAAGCAGTAATGTTTGGTTAACTTTTGGGGCTTAAGTGTCTCAATTTTCTGCTCAAAGCAAAAAGATAATCACAGCATGTAATCAGAAACAATTTGGTAAAGAAAAGAATTATATTGTAATGGTGTTTCGAGACTTGGGGTTGGCTTGATTTCTTTGGGGTGTTTCGTTTGTTTTTTCTTTTACCTTGCCTTCCTGAAGATTGTGGAGGACTTCATCTTTTTTAATAGAATTTTTAATGTTTCTGTATTTCTTAATGAAGAAAGAGTCTTATTCACTAACCTGTTAACCATCAAGTAGCAAGAGGGCTATGGCTGAATACTGTGCAGGCTGGGCTGTGTATAAAATCAATATAACTATTTCATTTCTGGTCCTCTTCCAGTGAGATGAGGTAAATTGTCATGGTCTTGAGACACCACCAAATGTTTGTATTTCGAGTTCTGGGATGTCTCACCTGCTGTGCAGCAGCTCTTCAGTGAGTGATTGAAAACAGGAATTTTATAAAGGAATTCACAGAATGGGAAAGATCTTGAGAGTCCATTATCAGGAGATTATGACGTTACAGAACTGCTTTATTAAGTAATCAGAAATTCTGAGATAAACCAAAGATCAGTGCAGAAACCTTGGCTATGTTTTACCTGCTTAGCTAATTCCTAGCAAAGAAAATGACCGAAGTCATTACTGAAAAGGTTACTGTTTTAGCTATTGTAACTTCTGAACTTTTTTTGCTGATGAATGGCACTGCGCTTGCTGCCATGGGAGCTGGCAGGACTCACAAATTAGCTGGTAGGAACTTGAGCAGTGCTACACGTCACAAATTTTATACTTCTAAACTCTTTTTTAAAGCTCTTAGATCTGCTGTACCAGGGCCATGCCAGCAACTGATAGAGGATCTTAGGGTCTTGTTTCCTCCCTTTCTTCTCTTCCTTCCTTACTGTATATTTCTGAGGAAAAAATCAACTTGATGTGTATTGTTTTTTAAATTGCAATAATACCTGAAGGAAGCCTTTAGTTTTGACATGGAGGATTTAAAGAGCTGTATACTTTTGTCTTTATTTAGCAACACTTACTGAAGTTTTGTGGTGCCTTAGATAAGCACATCAAATGTGATATTAGGGAAGATGCAAGGCTGTTCTATCGAACTAAGGTAAGACAAAGTTGTGGAGGGGATTTTTTGGGATGGTCTTTAGTGTTCTTGATGTGTGGTGTTCCCTTATCTCAGTCTTGTTTTCTCTGTCTGCATCCTGTCTTTGCATATACATAAATATATACCCATTTTCATGCACTGAAAATACTCTTTTTTGCTAACAACAGGACTATTAACAACTGCAAAACGTTAGCTTGTCTTCCTTTTAACCAGGCATCTCAACTTTTAGACCTGCAGAGTTGCTCTGTTTCTTTTCCGAGCAGTCATTGGTAGCTGGCTCCTAAGAGCAGAGGCTACATTCAGGGCAGGATACAGAAGACTGGGATAGTAGCCTATCTTGCATGTGTCTCTGGTTTATTTTCAAATTAATGAATTGGGTAAAACTGTTCTGGATTTAAGCCAGAGGGGTATGTGATGTAGCATCAAGCTTGGATAATTGACTTTCATTTGGTTTGTGGTGTGGGGTTTACTGATGAAATTGTAATTTTATGACTTTCATGCTTTGCATGCTGTTGTAGCAGGCCAAATCAGAGCAGTGATAAGTGACCAACCTCAGCTTTGAAAAGCCTTGGCTTCTTCAGCTTTAAATCAGACATTTGCAGTTGTATGCATCCTTACCTCTCAAGATTGTTCTGTTTTATTCAGCCAGATGAGTAGAGCATGGATCCTTTTACCAAGTTAAATGTTCCTGCCTTGATTTTCGTGTCTGGGGTCACATTCACTTTAGTTTTTATTTCCCCTGCACTGAGAAGGCAAAATCTTCCCCAGTTTTTCCCCATCGCTTCATTTGTGTAATCATACAGTAACTCCTAGAGGACTCCACTGTGCTGCTTTTTAACACAGCATATGAAGCAAATCTCAGCTCTGAATGGCTTGGATTAAACGCTTGTGATTGGTTATGAAAAAGCACAGTTTTACGTATAAGGAGTTAATTTTGGAAGCAGGCAGTGTTTGAATTGCTTTTGTGATTGCAGTTGCAGGCACCTTTTCTAGATACAGTCAGACTTGTGTAACAAACTGAACTCACCCGAAGGACAAGGTGGGTGTTTGGAAGCCAGAGGCTTGCATGCTGATTCCAAACACTTAACATGGGGAGTCATGTGCCTGTAATGTGTTTGTGTGAAGTACATTACTTTGAATTGAGAGTCCCAAATTACAGGGGTCTGGTTGGAGCTGAGGCAGTGATACTTTGGGGTGACTATAAAATTGGTCCCAGTAGACCTTGGGTGTTGGGTTTATCTGGGGTTTGGGGTGAGATGGGGTATGATTTGGCTTTTTTAGCATAAATGGCTAAAGTAATCTGTCTGAACTTGCAGGTGAAAGACTTGGTTGCCAGGATATATGGCAAATGGCAAGATGTGATACAAACCACTCGGCCTGCTCAGGTACTGTAATGAAACTTTCTTCTCTCTTTTCATATTGCAGGGTGCATTTAACTCATGATTTTAGCATTTGAAAACAGCTTATTCTTTTAAACAGTATTTTTTTCTTCATAAATGGCATGGCTGCAGCATGCAATTAAATGTATTAGAATAGAGTGTAATTAAAATTATTACTTTGTTGGCTTCAATAAAAACAAGGTTTCCTCTTTATCCTTAAAAGTGCTGCTTTTGTAAAAGGCTTGTATAACACACTAGAATGTTAGTACTGAGTCAAGGTGCAGGGCCTGTGTCTGATCATAGTTATTAGCAGACACTTTGAGAAGGACACTGGGGCATGAATGCAATGATGCACTTCCTGCTGTGGTCTGGCAGCATGTGACTTGGAAGCTACTTGAGTCCAGGGCTCTGTCAACATATGTTTAACAGCCCTTGATAACTCCTTCCCCTTCAAATGTGTTGAATTTCATACAGTGAATAGGAAAAGCCTTTTGTGCTCTATGAAAGCAGCAGTAGTAAATGATGTCCGATTACTCTATCATTAATATTTGCCTTCATGATGCCTAGCTGTCTTTGGTGGAATAGGTGGATAATTTCTACTGATACCCAGAGCTCAGAGCTGTTTATTCCACTCTAGGGTTGTAAGATTTTAGTTTAGTATTGATTTCAGTTAAAAATTGTGTCATTGACCAGCTGTCTGTAAAAACTCTTAGTGACTCCCAGCAATGTGCAATAGAGACATAGTAGTTGTGTGTGTGACATTTCTTGTTCTAGAGGGGGAAGGAAATTAGTAACACATGGCTGTGGAAGCAACTTGCAGCTTACTAACTGAAGTAAGTAGATAATGATGCAGCTCTTTCGGAGATACGTGGGGTTGATTCACATATGTGAAAAACTGGCAAGTGTTTCTGAATAAAACACTAGGCATTTGCAGCACATTGTGGTGATCTCTGGCTAAACGCTTGCCTGCTTTACACTACTGTCATTAGTTTCTTGACTTACTATTTTGCTTTTGCTCTTTAGGGAAAACTGCATGATTTCTGGGAGCCAGATTCATGAAATCTTGCCTAGTTCAGGGAAAAATAACAGAAAAACTCTTAAAACAAGGAAGATACAGAATGAATGGAGCTTCACCTTGATCAAAACAGAAGAAATCGGTCACCTGAGTTGGAACGTGAGCTTGATTCAGGCAAATACTAGAAACACAAGGATCTGATTTGATTAACATTGCTTTTCCTACAAATACACTCTTTCTGAAAAATTGAAGTGGGTAAACTGAATTAAAAGTTAGTTATTTGTTGGGGGTTTGGGGGTTAGTTTTGGGTTTGGATTTTTTAATAAACACCCCCCCAACCCCAAACAACAAACCCAACCAGCTATTTCTGTAGCCCTGTCTGAATTAGCTAGATATATTTTATCCTATTTAAGTCTGAGGAAAATTTTCTCATTTCTGTTGTCAATCACAAGACATATTGGAAGCTGTATGACTTCAGTTTTCTTGCCAGCACACACCATCAAACATCCATTCAGAATGGCTGGGAAAGAATTGCCCCATGACATGGAATGCGAGTTCAGAAGCAGTGTTAGACCTCCCCTGTTGTGAGCAGGTGAGGAAGTGGTTCAGAACTGGGCTGGATAAACAGCCTTGCCTGCACATGTTAATCTGCAAAGCAGAATTGGTATGAGCATCCAGTGCTTCTAAAAAACTACTAAATACAGCAGTTGCATGTGAACAAGTGACTGCTCTCATATTTATTTGACGATGGAAGCAGACCTTAAGAGTGGTTGTGTCCAAACAGGTTAAGTGGATGCTTCTTTGCTCTGTGGTTGTGTTTTATCAAATAACAAAATGGAATTTGTTATGTTAGTGATCCATTAATTTAACTTTCTTATCTTCAGGTATTATTTATGCAGTGAATGTGACTGCAAGGGAAGTGTTTCTGTAAGACTAAGGTACAGGTGAGATCTTATTACACCAGTAGTATTGTACTGCTCTTTGTTATTTTATTTGTTACCTGGCTTCAGCACTGTCCTAAATGGAGAACGTACTGATCCTACAGTCTCAGCTCGGTGGAAATTTAGAGAGATGAGCATTTGGTCCATGTATGTGAAAACTGCGCAAGCCACAGGAGGTCTGAATTCCTTTGTGTGAAGTCCTGCTGCACACAGAGTGTGTGCACAAAGCTCCAAGAGCTGTTTGTGGAGTAGTCAGGTGGTGATCTCCTTTTGTGCTCTCCGCGCAAATGCCATAGCTTAAACCTCACGCTGTGATTTGTCAGGAGGATCTGTGTATGCATGAAGAGAAAGTTAAGGTACTGGGTAGAAGCACCCACTGAGATTCCCTCAAGTGAGATTTTTAACAGTATCAACATGTGTGTTTCATAATACTGTTTCCTTTTAAGTTTTGTAGATTGCTCTGTCTTGTATCATAAATCCCCTACAACTTTCCAAAGTTAGAATGTATAATAAAGCTAAAAAACTCCCCAAAACACCACCAACCTTCACATTTAGGTATGTATATTACCTGTAAAGGAACTGCTATAGAATGGACACATGTCTTGTGGGAAGGTATTTTAGTTGCGAATTCATGTTAGATGTTTAGTCTTTCATTTCAAGTGATAGAGAGTTAGCCTAAGACTGCAGCTTTTCTGTGCCCTTCACAGGATAATCACCTTAGCTTTGTTCAAACAGAAGTTATGCTCGTGGCATTGTTGGGAGGGAGTGGAGAGGAAGAAGATCCCTTTTTTTAAAGATCTCAACATGTTATTTAAGAATTGGAAGAATCTACCTCAAAGGGTATCTTTGTTTGGCAATAGAACTGCTTTAGGCTAAACAGAATTACTCAGTGTTGTATAGGAATAGTAACATCACCCTTTGCTCCTCCGCCTGTCTTTGATAGTGTGTCAGCCTTCCCTCTGATAGCAGTTGCTTACTCTGTTTAATATATTGTATGTAATTTTCTTAATGTTTATATTTTTTTTCTCACTAATGTTGTATAAATTGCAAAGTATGTTTACTTATGTATGTAGTGTGTATATATTTTCTTACCCTGTAAAGTTGAAGTTGCTGTCTTGTATATTTTGGAGAAGGAAAGGGGAGGGGTTTAGATTAACAGCTTTTGTATTGCAGTTCAAAGCACATTGAAACTGCTGAGGTCTTTTTCCAGATAAATTAACCACTTTGATATTCGCTTTTATTTAACACAACGACATAAAGAACCAGACATGCTTTTCTAGTTATGTGTCCCTGGATACAATGGGCACGCCTCAGCTCTGTTTCACAAGAAATGGCTGCAGGGCCTATTTTGGTCTTACGGCACACTTTGTAATTCTTAAGTTCACAGCTGATTAGCTTACTATAAATGGAGAAAGTCTTGAAATCGTTCTTGGCTCAGCCAGTCCTGTGTTTTCATGCTTAATGCCTGTGTATACATTCTGGCATTTTCCCTGTCTCCCCCTCCTGCTTTGTCGGGACTCCTCCTCCATCTGTTTTGTAGCTGTAGTAATCCCCAGTTGCTTAAGTCTAGACGTGGGTTAAATTGGAGCCCATGGTAGCCTTGCAGAGATGATCCCAAAGCACTGCTGCAGAGCCTTTACGAGGGACTGCTGAGCTGAGACCTGCTTCAGGACGTCAGGAAGCGAAATGGCAAACCTGCTGCCCGTTGTGTTTTGCAGACTCATTTACTGGCCCCCAGCCAGAAGTTACATGTGTTGGAAAAGGCTGTTTGCACAGTAAATGTCTGAACTGCTTTGGTTGTCTTTAGAGAAGCATTTTGCACTGAGGTTTATCTTTTGATGTTATGTTGGCTGTATTAAGAGCCATGTTCTCTCATTTCATGTGAAATTAGGTGCACTTTATTGCAGTCATCACAAGCAAAAAATTAAAGGCTGACTATAAAACATACATTTGTGGCTCTTTTGCCTCGCCCCCTCACTCGTCCTCCCCCCCGTTGTCCTCACAAGGTTCTGTATGGCTTAAAAAACCCCAAATGCGCTCAACAACTTCTGGCTTTAAATTGAAGAAACTTGCCAGCAAAACTGTTTGCACTTGTCCTATTCTCACTGTGCCTGTTGTGGATCTTGGTAATGGATGGGGATTTCAGAAGTGATTAATGACTTGCAGGTAGGTCTGGCTGAAGGTCAGTAGGATGGGTACGCTCCATTGATGCAGTGGCTGCAGGAACTCTCTGAAGTCCCCGGAGTTGATAGCTTAGTTGAGAGTATCGTTGGGAAAAGCAGATGACTGGAACAAGTAGGTGAACTGCACCATTACTGCTGGGGGACCAGCTGGTGAGATTGCTGTGTGATGGGACTTTAGAGGTAGTATTTCAGTGTGGAAAAATGCCTGTTTTAATGATGATGTGTGGGTATTGCAGTGTTAATGTCCCGAGCTCAGACAACGCAGATCTGTCTGCATCAAAGGTGACTGACTGTGCCTGGGTAGCATTGTCTGGCAGCCAGCTTGGGGGCCTGTCCCAGGGGAGGACAGCAGGAGTACGGTGGCTGGGGGGATTCAGGCAAGCACTTCTGGGTGGTTGGGGTACTGTCCTGGGTTCAGCAGTTGCAGTCAGTTTTTCTTCTCTTTAGTAGCTGTGTTTTGAC